>JAPEVF010000416.1:0-39799 GCA_029747585.1 Pleurotus djamor
GTCAAAGGAGCATTCGCTTCATGGACAATATGCGCTGGAAGGCAGGCAGCAGGTATCGGGCGGTAGAGGCAGATCAGAATGAGGTGGAACAGCGAGGATATCATCAGCGCAAGTCTGAGCCGGCAAGGGCTGAGTCTCGTGGTTATGGTCGCCAGCAGGGTCTAAAGCAATCGAAATCGTATCGTCCTTATCAGTTTCGGCAGGAGGTCGCAGAGTATTTGGCGTATTGTGAGCACTAGTAGACATCAACACAGACTTGCGAGGAGCAGCAACAGCCGTAGGTTTGCGCAGATGAGTCACTGCAGGAGGAGCATCGACGACAATAACTTCTTTGATAGGAGGAAAGAGCATATAGCCGTTGTAGTTTGCAGCTTGCTCTCTTTTGATATCGACAAGGGAGGCCGCCCTCGAGTCAGCGAGTCGATTCTGGTGTTGAGGAGAAGATAGCCTAGCCGTCGTCATCAACGTCGTCTTCTGCTTCTTTGCTTGCCTATCCTCCTCATTCGGTCTTGTTGTTGGTGCCTCCGACGACGGGTGTAGGTTTTCAGCATGCTCTGACTTGACTGCCGTAGCTGCCGCCTGTAATTTGGATACCTTGCGTCGTTCCCTATTGAACCAAGCAGAGATCCATTTACTGGGACTTGGAAGCACATATAAATCAGTCCAGAACCATGTCGAGAACAATGAACTTACAGTCCAGTCTGTTCCTCCAGTTCGGTGAGCACCTTGGGGGTAGCAAAGGTAGTTTGAAATGCTGCACGAAGAATTCGGAGTTGACGAGCATTTGCTCTAGTCACATTTCGAATTTGTGGGTTCGCTGGTGCAGTGACTTCAGTCGATGGTGGTGGTTCGTTCATAACTTGTGGGAGGAAACAAAAACCCGCCGCGTGCCGCTATGTCCAAATCGGTGTCAGTAGCAAGCACCGCCCCTCTAGCTCAATCGGATAGAGCGTCAGACTTTTACGAGAGGTGGAATATCTGAAGGCTGCGAGTTCGACCCTCGCGAGGGGCTAATTGGATACCAAAAAACCTTCATTTTTGTTTCTTTACGTCGTTCCCTCAGAATAACAAGCGATTATCTAGAAAGTAGGATAGAAGTACGAATTGCCAGTGGGTGGTTGAGCTACAATACTCGAGGGCCCGATGGGCAGGTACGTTGTTTGGGTACGCGTATATTCTGTTGTACCACATTGGGTACAGTTGGCCTTCCAAGATTGATGGTGTGGATGGATTTCGTGGCCAAAAGGTTGAAATACGGCATTTGCTTGAGGAAATGGATGATAAGAGGGTGCTGAGACGGTGTGCGGATGGAAGACAAGGGGATAGGGAGAATAAGGGACAACAGGAGGTGGTATGAGGGGTGGGGGGAGATTCGGGGCGTATGGCTGTCTGACCGCATGACTGAGGCCATTTGAAGGTAGAAAGCCTCCAAACGCTGCTACAAGCGGGGTGGGAGGAGAGCTGACATCTGTTGGCTCGTTTCTCGGGCTTTCTAGAGCCTTCCAAAGCTCAAGTTTCGCCTTGCTCTCCGCGATACGAACGGTTGGCAGCTTAAGGGATGTTACGCGTGCTTCGGCAAAAGTGCTTGACTTGATTGGCCTGTACGCTAGATTGGAAGATATCGACGATCCATCAGAGCTCTCCGTTGGAGGTGGGGTGGGATACCCCTCAATCTCGCTCTGCGCTCGTGATCGCTCGACTTGTCGCCGATTTTTGCGAAGTGTCAGAGTACTACGGTGACGAAGGAAGCCAGGCTTATCCTTTCTGCCAGGCTGCGTCTCCGCGGAGTCATCCACTTTGGACTCGCGAGGGGACTCTCGGAAACGCGAGTGCCAACTGCACATGGTGTTGGTCTGGTGACGGGAGCTTCGTCGACCATGGGTACAACGTAGGCAAGGTGAGGAGGAAGTGAGGCGGTCGCAGCAGCCTTTTGACTCTTCGTCTTCAGGAATGGCGGATTTGCTCTTACGCGAGGTTGAAATCATATTCGACGGTGGGGGGTTTCAGGCTGAACAAAACACCATGATATATCTGGAATGCCTAACCTGTTCTTAAGCGAGCTTGAGGGGGACGTGCGCCTACAAAGATGGGTCAGTACCTTATAGATGAGGCTTTAGAGCTGTCCGTACATGAGACTGAGAGTGACCAAACTCAGAATGTGCTCAGAAAGTCATGAGGAGGCCCCACGTTGTATGTTGTGGGCGACGGCGACGTAAACGCTCAGAAGGTATTTCGGTGATAGTTCCTCGCGGTCAAAGTGTACCCATACAGCGTGTCAGTAGAGTTCACCGGCACCGTTAATATCAAGTCTACGGCGCTCTGGGAGAGCTAGAAGGCACCCTGGGGCAACGGTGCGTTTCCAGTTGCCAGAGTTGTGCCAGAGGACGTGCAATCGTATGAGCGACAGCGGCGTGGCGGGTTGGCATGTCAGCATCACCGCGTTTGGCCCAGCTTTGAGTAGTTATATGGGCTGGAGGCTTTGCTAAAGTGCCCAAAGCCATGCACTCAGTCAATGCGTCGGCCTATTCGAACGNCCCTGTTTTCTATGACGTAACTCCCCTGAAGGCTTTTATCCATCCTAGAGTACAGTTAGATCGGTTCTTCCACTCGTTCTTCTACCGTCGAACATGGCATTTCTAACCCGACCCACAGCCTACAACATAGAGGACTCCAACATTGCTCTCCTCGGCTCTGATGTACGTACGCGAAGTCATTTACCAGTTACCTCTCAGTTCCCTCACGATCGTCGTTCATTACATAGATAGAGAAGCGCGTTCGCGAGCATTCCGGAAGCGAAGAGCTCGCTTGGGAAATCGCTGGCTCCGAACCTGGATTGATGATATGGCGAATTGAATCGTTTCAAGTCGTTGAGTGGCCCAAAGCTAGGTATGGGACGTTCTACGACGGTGATTCTTACATCGTTCTTCATGTACGTGGATTGAATTTGTTCAAATCGAAGGACTCTACTGACTTGGTATGACCGGCTATCTTAGACGTATAAGAAGAACCCAGAAACGGATGCGCTCTCATATGATCTTCATTTCTGGCTTGGTCGAGACACATCCCAAGATGAAGCAGGTACTGCGGCGTACAAAACCGTAGAGCTAGATGATTGTATGTGTCTAAATTGAACTCAGACATCTAGTAAAATATATAACGCGCTATTTGCTGTAGATCTGGGTGGCCGACCTGTTCAATACCGCGAAATTCAAGGATCCGAGTCTGAACGATTCCTCTCCTACTTCGCTCGCTTTGTCTGCCTACACGGAGGCATTGACACAGGTTTCCACCAAGTCGTGGCGCCGCCTCCTTTGGATATCCTGAAGCTCTACATGTTCAGCTTATCCAGCGCTCCAGCTCGTAGCGTTGTCATTCGCGAAATACCTGTCGAGGCGGGGAGTTTGGTTAATCATGATGTATTTGTTCTGGACAAGGGCCAGAAAGTGTTGCAGTTGAATACGCTGGCTAGTAGTGGCATCGAGAGATTCAAAGCCGCGGAGTTTGTTCGATCCATTGCTGATGAAAGGAACGGCGAATGCGAAGTGATCGTCTATGGTGAAGTTTCTCCCTCTCTCACTTTCATGCTTTATCTAACATCACGATCTTGGAACGTTAGAGGAGGGTGCTTCTGGGGCGAGCCTCTTTCTCGCAGAGTTTGGCATTGAAAGCAACAAGATCCCTCTAGAAGCTACTAAAGATGTACCATCTCGAACTCAATCCATGGTCAAAATATCCGACTCGTCTGGACGACTCACATTCGAAGCGGTCGCCCCTTCGTTCAAGTCACTCACCTCTGACGACGCGTACATATTCGACGACTCTTCGAGTTCGACTTTCCCTGCAGTATTCATATGGCTCGGCGAATTCTCTTCACCCAAAGAGCGCAAATTCGCATTGCAACACGCTCAAGCGTATATCAACAGTAAAGGACAGGGCCGGAAAGCCGCATCGGTTCCCATCATCAGGATGAGGGAGGGTGCAGAAATGGCCGAATTTATGGACGCATTACCAGTTGAATGATTGGCTCGAAGCTGAGGAGAAAGGTGTGTCGTTATTTATGTAGCATCGTTCGGAGATATGTTGTGATTTTGTCATAGAGATCACACAGTTTTATGTACAGTGAACAGGTACTTATAACATGTGCGAGGATGATACCCAGACCCAATGGTGAGTGGTTTACTCGGAACCCTCTGCGGCATCGCCATCAGCCGGAGCATCGGCAGCGTCAGCGGGGGCATCAGCTGGAGCATCAGCAGCATCGGCAGGGGCGTCTGCAGGGGCGTCGGCGGGAGTGCCAGCCGGGGCGTCGGTAGCAGGTGCGTCAGTAGCAGGCGCATCAGCGTCAGCAGCTGGGGCATCCGGAGCTGGGACGGCGTCGGCGGGGGCGGCAGCAGAGTCAGAAGGTGTCGGAGCGACGGGGGCAGCAGCGGGGGCAGCAGCAGCAGCAACAGGCGCAGCAGCAGCAGCAGCAGGAGCCTTCTTGCCCTTGCCTTTGCCCTTACCCTTGGCAGCCTTGGCCTTACCCTTCCCGCCCTTCTTCAGAAGTTTCAACGCCTGTTTGTTCAACTTCCTGTTTTGCTTGATCATCTTCCTGAGCAAATTGTTCTTGCCTTTTCCATCCTCGAATTCTTGGAGAGCCATTTCCAATTCCATGTCGGTTGGGTTGTAATCGGCGACGCCGTTTTGGATGCCTTGGAAGGCAGGGAGGGCCGAGACAACGGCGACAAGAGCCATGAGGACGAAGGCGGGACGCATGGTGATTGATCGACTGTGGAAGATTGTCAGGAATTGAGTAAAACATGATGGAGTAAGCTGGATGCGCACGTAGAAGGGCGGACTCGACGACCTAGCACCAGCCAAAAATTAGTAAATGCACATGTGCTCGTAAGCTGGAAGACTCACTGTGAAGCTGCGGAAAGCTGCTGAAGATTTACGCTCGGTATATCGATGAATTTATACTCATCCCGAGACCCCAGTGCTGCATGACACAATCCGCTAACGAACTGATCATTTTCTCGTTCGTTGCAGCAACGGTGCTTTCGGCATATTGGTTGTAATACCGTGCAATGTGGACAGAGCTAACGCTCCATTAAAGTGAGGGTTAGTCCGGCTTGAGAGTGACACAATTTTCTATAGTTCAACATTTACGGCGATGGGCGTAGTGGGAGATGTAAGTAGTCGACAGAATGAATTGAGCGTGGCTGCTGAATAGGAGCCTGACAAATGCTTCCGTAAATGCTTCCGTAACTCGGTAGCGTGATCGACTTTCCTTTCTCACGGTCAGAATGGGGGTCGCGTTATTTTGAATTGTGTGTTCAAAGTTCAAACAAGCCTCGTTGCCGTTTGGTTTCTTGTTCAACTTCGGGGCGCAGAGTTCTTGCGGGCTGCTGGCTTGGTTTCCTCTCTTCTCTCACCATCATCCTGTACTATTAGCCCCAAGTCCCCCCATTTCTTCATGTCCTCCCTCCAACAATCATTGCCTCAAGAGGGCTCCGACGTCTTCTCCCTCACCGACAAGGTTTTAGCCGACAAGTTGACTTTCGTAGAAGAGGTCGGTGTAACTTTGGCTTGTAATTCAACATGGGATGCTCAGTTATTGTGTCTCCAGATTGGATTCGGTAACTGGGGAAGCGTTTGGCTATGTCGACCAAAGACGAATCCACAATCCCCGTCGGCGGACGATGTAACGCGTCTACAAGACAACAAGATTGCAGTCAAGTTGGTGCACCGGTCAAAGACACCAACTACCGCAGCACGCGTGAGGTCACTGTGAGTATTGACGCTCCTCGTGGTGGTTTACAACTTAATGGCTTGCAGGTGGAACGAGATGAAGATTGTCCGTGAATTCAAGTCAGATCCGCACCCGTCAATTATACCTTTCCACTCTTTTATAATAACGCCATCATATGCGATGATCACCATGTGCGTTGAGCGACAAGCGACGCGTCTGTTGCTGACTCTCAACGCGTTTTCAGGGCCTACCTCCCAGCTCTGATCACGGTTGAAGTCGATGAATCGAGAGCAAGGACATGGTTTCGCTTTCTACTGTCTGCGGTAGAATTCCTCCACAAACGCGGCGTCGTCCACAATGACATCAAGTAATGTGTTTCCTCGATGGATTTTGTCTTCACACTCTTACCTACTCGCGTCTCAGACCTGCCAACATTCTTCTATCCCATAAGAACGTCCCCGTTCTCGTGGATTTCGGCTTCGCCGAACGCTATGATCTCGCGTCACCAAAGGCTTTCCATAGCAACCTGTCATATGGCACGCCTGAAGTACGTTGGACGCGTTGATTTGGACGCGCCTGCTAAATTTGACTTTCACAGTACTTATCACCTGAACGCGCACGAGGTCTCCCCCATGATACTCGCAAATCCGACATTTGGTCTCTTGGAGTGACCTTTTTCGAGATCCTCATCGGCCGAACACCGTTTGAGGAATATGACGGGGAGCAATTCTCTTCCAAGGAAGACCTTGAACGATACTGGTCACGAACATTGAGAGGGAAATGGGTTGGGACCTGGAACGACAAGATGTCCTCTTCTGCTGAGCAGTTCTTGCGACGCATGCTGGCACCGAATGCAGACTTGCGGTGTACAGCGTCCGAGGCTATGATGGACGAGTATTGGAGACATAGTCCACCTCAAGTAGCGCACAGTGAGTTCAATCAAACTCTCACGTCTTCCCTCCCTCATAGAGCACACACAGAACGTTCCGTCAGCCACAACTCGTCACTCGCCTTTGACAAGGACCTTTCCCGCGTCCTCGCTACGCCTTCGCGAGTGAAAGACAACACGGATCTTTCAAGCCCCCCTGGGCTAGGATCACCCCTCCGAAGGGTCGAGGACAAGTTATCTCCTCGGCACACTCTTGTTAAATCCAAGTCTCAACCCAAAGTCAATTCCTCTCCTGGTACGGGTCGCCCTGCAACTGTGAAGATGATGATGCTAACAATGTCCCTTAGCCTCGAGACTGACAATCAAGAAGCGCGTCCCTGCTCCCGTCTCCGACCTGTCACCTATCAAAGCTTCCCCTCCTGCATCTCCCTTCTCCATTGCTCGATCGCGCAAGACGCAGAACACTACCGCTAGTCCTTCACCTACTTTCGGCAGGGCTGGCGGTCGCAAACCTTTCGGACCGCTCGGCGCTTCGAACGCGAACACCCCTAGTCACAAGGAGAATTCACATTCATCGCCAGCCTATTCATCAGGGAAGAAACATCTCGGGGAACGTCGCGTTCTTGGTGATGTCACTGATGCGAGGCGTAACGCAGAGAATATCAGCCCCATCAAGGTTGGACTTGTCCCGAAAGTGAAGTCTAAGCCAAGGGATAAAGTCAAGGAACGTGTTCGGGATTGGGAGAGGGAGAGGGAACGGTTGAGAGAGATGCAGAAGCTGGAAGAGTTGGAAAGGGAGCGGGATGAACAGTTTGAACGAGAAAGGGTGTCACACGAGCAGGAAGTGGAGGATGCGGTCAAGGAGATCTCTGCTACCGACCAAACTGAAGACACTGGTCGTTCCAGCCCTACAGGCAGTCAGTTCACTGTCATCACAGTGGCATCTTCCGTTCCTGGTGAGTTTCTTAGCCGGACTGAAGTGCAAGGAGAATCTGACTAGGTTACATTAGAAGAGCCATTTCCTCGGACTCCCAACGACTCTAGCTTGAGTGGGATCAAACATACATTCAAACGGTCAATTGGTGCGTACTTTCCTCCAGCTCGGCAGGGTGGCATTGACCTTCAGTTTAGATAAAACCCTTCGCATGTACCATTCCTCCACCCTTTCGTCTAACAAAGGGATACCGACGACCTCGTTCGACAATGTCGCTTCTCCCAAAGTCAAGAGCGGGCGGGAGTCATGGGAAGCCGAAGCTCTTCGCAATGGTATGAGTGTTGCATGCTAATCAATCACTGGGGATTCTGATGTATCTGTGTTAATAGCGAAGTCCTCACTACCTGTCGTCCAAGATGCGGCACGGAATGACCGAGTCGCCGCTGACAGCCAGGTTGATCGGTTGACCATTTGGATGCAAAATGTTGAGAGTACGTCCCCGTCCTGCATTTATTACCTCGGTCTTATTCGCATCCCTCTTTGTGTACAGAGGTTGTCGAGGATGCGCGACAGACATTTGCTTCCGTCAACACGAATGCCCCATTACCCCCTCTTCCTTTAGCTCCGGTCTCTAGGCGGGCGTCGCAGGTTTACAGCAACCGTGCTTCCCGTCTTCCCCGCCGAGTCCCTGCCAACCAGATTTTCGACGAACATGGGAACTCCGTTGGCGACCAATCCATGTCATTCGAGAAGGTCTCTGCACCCTCTGTTAGCAATGATGCCTCCACCAAAGATGTTCTTACTCAGTCAACAACGAACCCCGTCCTGACTACACCTTCACGACCGCGACGCGCAACTGTTTCTACACGATCTCCTGAACCAGCTGATAAGCAAAAGAAAGTCGAAGAAAACGCATACTCGCCATCCTCCTCAAAACGAAGAGAAAAAAGCAAATCTCATAGCAATTTATTACAGTTACGTATTACTCCCATCTCTGCTTTGGAATTGGAATTTCAACGATGTAAGTTCATTGTTGCCGCGATACTTCATTTCTACGGGTAACTGATACGTTTGTTGTTTGCGTCAGCTAACGCACCGTCTCCAACGACCTCCAAACGCCTGTCAGCACTTGTGGACAGAAGTTTGTTCGTTTCAACACCAGGACCCAGCCGGACTACCATGGACCTGCCTCGAATCAATGTTGAAGAACACCGTGATCTCTCGCTGGACGATTTGAACTCGTCTCCATTGCATGTCGAGCCGTACCCCAACCGACGACCCGTAAACCTGAACGAACCTGAGCCGGATCCTCACGTTCAACGACGCATCGAAGGCGTCTATGATCGCTTCCTCATGGCTACTTCCGGGGTGAAGAGGCTTGGGAAGGGATATCAATCCGACAATATTGGGCCCGTCGCAAACTCCCTTGGTTTTGATGCCCACACGGACAAAGCACATCGTCATAGAGCATTCTACTCGACTCGGAAGGCAATGCCACCACCTGTGTCTAGTGCCGATTTCCAGAGGCAGGATGATAGTGTGGATGAAATGGGCATTATGTCACGGTCGGGAGGCCTTGGAGGCGCGGGTTCGCCAGTGCCTAAAGACGATAGTCCCACGTCATCGACATTTATGCGTCGTGCTATCAAAGCTATCGTCCCAGGCAAGACGATCTCTCGCCGGATATCTCGCGTCTATTCATGATCGCCACCTACCCATCAATCCAAATCTACCACATTGTATACTCCTGGACTTGACCGTAACGGTCCCTGTGCGTTGAAACGCCACTCATCTCATCCTCAGTCTTTACCAAATTTTTCGTTTTTTGCATACGACCCTCCCCTTTTTTCGKTTTTTCGTTTTTCGTCTCTACCTCCACGCACACTTTGTGTCCTTTGTTGATCCTCCTTGCTTTGTAAAGTATATCTCCTCTGTCGTCATCTCCCCATCTGTGTCTATTTTTCGCATTCGCATTTGCTGTCGCTATATCTGTTAGTCACGCTCTTCGATGAAATTGATGTTTTTCGTATTTACGATGCTATGTTATGAATGAATATTACTTCTGCTGTGAGGACGGAGTGTCCTCTGAGTAATTCGGAGGCCGTGCATACTCTTCCAGAGAGCTTGGCATCGGCAGATATGTTGCGAGGAAAGTGGCGCAGGCAAAAAGCAAGACGCGAACTAACCAAAATTGTAAGTGACCACCGCAGGGGTCGAACCTGCAATCTCCTGATTCGTAGTCAGACGCGATGCCATTTCGCCAGGCGGCCATGTGGAGGATTTGCATTGTTTATGTCCATGTTGAAGCAGCCATCGCGACCATTCCTTGCTTCGTCCTTCATGCACATGCATCATGCTTCGTCATTCCATGGCCTTCAGCTTGACTTCAGCTAATCAATGATCCACACAGCTCATTTATGTCTCTGTCCTTGCTTGACCTGATTACTTCTACCTCTTTGACTCGGACTGATTTACCTGTTGTTACCTAGTGAAACGCCCCAAAAGTGGCCACATGTCTTTGACATGTCTACGACTCCAAATATCGACACCATCATCCGCATACCCATGTCACTGCGACGTCTACATAAGCCCTCTGCACTAATCATACCTATCAGGAACCAACACTTCCTGCTAATTTAAGTCAAGTCGTCATCGCGGTGACCGTCACTGCTGATATTAGCTGGCCCATTCTTCATGTCCTCCAACGCGCCGATTCTTAGCGCCTTGATATAACCTTGCTGGATGGATCAGGGACCTTGGCTCTTTCTTCCCTTCCAGCCCCCCCCCCCTCGCTCTCGAATGGCTCCTTTGAGCGACTTCGAGATAAACCACCTTTCTACGTTGCCTGTAGTTGAACCTGATCCGCCTTCCCCTGCCGACTCAGAGGAAAGTTTTGCCTGGAAATCAACAAACGAGACCCTTGTTGCCGGGAAGAACGAAAGTAGCTCAGCAACTTTGGCTTCGGAACCGATTATCAGGACGGGAGAGGATGTGTCGAATTTCCTCGTAGATGTTAGAGATGATGGTGATGCGTCCATAACTCTCCGATCAATGGTCCTGGGTACTCTATTTGCTATTCTTGGGGCGGCGCTTTGTCAGGCGAGCACGCTTCTCTCCGAGGTTGTACGTCTTACTGATTCAAAACCTTAGATATATCTCTTTAAACCGGTTCAAATGGGAGTATCCACGTCTTTCCTTTTACTTCTCATTTATACCGCTGGAAATGTCTGGGCGAAACTATTACCTCGTCGATCTTGGGTGGAGGGAACGAAGCTCCACGCTCTTGGTCCCCTCTTGCACTTTGTCAACCCAGGGACATTCGGGCTCAAGGAGGTACGACTAATGGTCTTATAGATATCTATCACAGAACTGACAATTGCAAAGCACGTTGTTTCATCTCTTGTTGCTTCTACCGCCGCTGGCGGTAGTACTTCTGTGATGAATTTTGCAGTTCAACGGGTCCGTAGATCGAAGTTCTCATATCGCCAAACCAATTCACGCTCAAACTACAGCTCTACTATAACACCCATGTCAGCACAACGACAGCTGTGCTTGCTACATTCTCTACCGCTTGCTTCGGGTATGTGTAGCCTCGCCCTCCCTCACGTTAGAACGCTAAACCGCGTAAAGGTACGGTCTAGTTGGCATCATGCGCCCACTTAGTGTGTATCCTAGTGACATGGTCTATTGGAGTGTGAGTTGTTTACTTTGAGCTTGTCAAGATATGGAAGCTCAACAGTTCCGAAGAACCTGTCCGTAGTTTCCGTTTTCCAAAGTAAGTACCACTATTTCTGGGTCTCGTTCTTTATGCTAACCTCAATGGCCGTGCTTCAGCGCTTCATTTCAGTACTACGGCTAACAAGAAACGACTAAAACTGTTTTGGACCGCATTCACTGGCATGTTCGTTTACGAGATCGTCCCTGCGTGGATGTTTCCCACTTTGAATGGTATCAATGTCTTTTGTCTCGCATCCCAACGCGCTGCTCCAAAGACCGTCGACTTCTTTACCAATCTTTTCGGTGGTGCCAGCAGTAACGAAGGTCTTGGACTCTTGAGCATGAGCTTTGATTGGCAGTACATCGGGGATACGTACGTTCCTCGCTCTTTCTGACGCCGTCGTTTTTCTAAATATTCGGTGGCACGACAAGGTACATGAGTCTGCCGCTGGTTCAACAAGGTACGAAAGTCAAAGCTTATCTAGGAAAGTCTACTAAACTACAGGTTCCAGCCAATTCTTGGATAGGCTATTTCTTTTGTTACATCGCTATAATGGGTATCTATTACTCTAACTTATGGAATGTAAGTCTTGCCCCGAATCCAAACATCTTGCACACTGACCATTCGCTTCTAGTCAAAAGCGTTCCCGATGCTTTCCTCGTCTATATTCTCCGCAAACGGTTCAATATATCGACAATCGGCTGTCTTTGGTCACAAGTTCGAGCTAAATCAAACAGCTCTTGCCGAAGTTGGGCTCCCTGCACTGACAGGCTCAAATGCCTGGAGTAGTCTGACTGGAAATTTGGCGGTTAGTTCTTTTTCCTTCTCTCTCTCGCGATTTGCTCTGTTGTAATTGACACGGGGATCTGGTAGATAGGCGGTTTAATTGCACATGTAGTACTCTTTTGGGGCCCACATATCAAGCAATCCATGAAGCTAGCTCGCACGAAGGAACAGCCTGATAGGCATTACCAAGTGAGTATACGTATACTCGTTTACTTTGCACTGAATTGTACTTATCTAACCCCTTTCGAGGCCATGATGCGGTACAAGGAGGCACCACAATGGTGGTATCTCCTCCTAATGGCGCTTTCCTTCGTTGCTGGTCAGTCAAAAAATACCAGTACGCAGGACTAGGACTTACTAGATTCTTAGGCTTAATTGTCGTGCTCAAGGGCGACACTACTCTGCCGTGGTGGGCGTACATATTTGCCCTCGTTCTTGGAGCAATAATCACCGTTGGTTCCTCCCTACGTTAGACCTTCGACCATCAGCTGAAGCCACGAATCTAGCCCTTTTCTACTATCATTGTCGCGCGAATGGGAAGCGGTGTGGCGACTAAGCAACTTATGAAGATGGTTGCGGGTTCCATCAATCCCGGGAAACCAGTCGCCAACCTCTATGTGAGAAGTTACTGTATCGGATCCGAGTAGTCGCTTGACTTCCATTCTAGTTCTCGATGTGGAGCCACGATGTTATTGCTTCTTCTATCGGTCTCGCTGGGGATATGAAGATGGGCCAGTACCTCAAAATTCCGCCAAGAGTCATGTTTCTTACTCAAGTGTACGGTACTATCCTTGGTATGTGCAAAGCCACAACTCCAGGTGTCCTAACCTAACATGACGCCCTTATTCTAGGCGCAATCGTTAACTATGGTAACTGGGCCCTGTATAACTTGCCCGCCGAAGTGCTCACYRGWTWTCTWMSTNCGTGAYSRYGACRNTCRTGSWSGCCCAAYGKKATMWTCWSMWTSWCATGCAATTCCCTCTGGTCGAGGCGACTTTGCTCGAAGCCGTTGTGGTTAGTTCTTTGGCGTTTTGTTGCACGCCGAGGACYSACAGTCTAGGCAGCCAAGTGCCCGCTTGAAACGAAAGAACGGGGCGAACAGTACGACGAGGAGAGGGACAGTTTAATGAGTTCCCCGTTATCCCTGTCCGTTCCTGCTGGCAGTTGCTCACTGGTCCACGTCTTTGGCATACCACGGGCGCCTAATTGTGCAGCAGGTGCATGAGTACGGCGGTGAGGAGGGTAGAAAAGACGAAGAACGAGGAGGAGAAGGAGGGATAGGAGCCGGGAAAGGGGAAATCAGACTTGAGCAAAATTCGTTCGCGCGGCTGAAATCCCTTGACTGATATTTTTTNACTGTCAGCTATACTCATGCATATACACCTAATTCAACTTTCTATAGTGCAAGAACCGTTGGAATTGACGATGTGGAGGTGGACTTGAATTTTCCGTGAACCCTGGGTTCCGGAGCCCCTGATGGACTCGGCGCTGCTTTCCATTTTGGCGATCGGACTCTGAACTCCTTCCCTTCCTCCACACCACCACCATCGTTCCGCCGCCCATGCCTTCCCTGTCCACTACGCAGCCACCGCAACGCCTATTTTATGTCGTGCTAGATCTTTTACATCCTCCCTTTTTTCGGACACCTTTTTCTCATTTTCTGGAACCGATGGACTCGACGTTTTCGTCGTCGGGTTTAGACTATGACATCCTCTCCTTCCTTCGACTTGTACTTGCTCCCAAAACGTCTCGAAACCACTCTTTGACGATTCCGAATCGACACGAAGCCGATAGACTCGACCTTCTCGTATCCTTGTTTCGGCTCGTGGAACTGGTAAGCATATTAATTCTCTAGTTTAAAAGTTAACCTGATCAACAATGTCTATACAGAAATGCTCCATTTTGTTGGTACCCTCGTCTCCCCTTCTCCCAACTCTCGAAAAAACACCCAAGACCCGAATTTGTATATACCACATCCCCCGGATCAACCCTCTCATTGCGCGGACTCGGCGCGTCACAACGGTAAGCATGGCAGTCGCTATGATAGTTTTCGCTGCTGATGGATGATGTCTGTAAAGAAATCCTCCATTTTATCGGTCCCTCCCGCGCTACAAGCCCTCGAAAATGAGTTTCTAACGGATAAACATGCACATTGCTGTTTTCTTCTGCTTCTGTGATGCTCACTAACAATGTCTATATAGAATTGCTCCATTTTATCGGTCCTACGAAGCCCTCATCCCCGCTCCTTCGAAACGACGCAACACTCTCGTTGGATAGCTCATTTGATCGCGGCATAACCATTTATGGGTGACTCGAGGGAGTTCCAGGTATGTTTCCTCGTTTTTTCGCTCTAGGTCATCTGAAAAGCGATATATAGACAGAAATTCGCCATTTTATCGGTACCCCGGCGTCCTCCCATCGAATTGACATCGCCCTCACCCTCTCCGCCTTGTACAATCGCGTTCCAACGATGTATATATGAATCGACGCCATTTTGTCCCTCTCCGACCATCCTGACCACCTCTACTTGCGGGACTTGTTTCCCCACCCCCAACAAACGATATATATACGAATCGACGCCATTTCGTCGCTACCCCGGCCCTCTACGCCCCATTCTGACTCGGCGCGCGAGACTCTCACTAAACACCCCGAAACGAGTGCATTCTGCCCCTCCCCAGCCTTCCTGACCTCCTCAACTTGCAAATCCTGATTCCCNTGCCCCCCAACAAACAATATATCCACGAAACGACGCCGTTCTGACACTACCTCACGTCTCCGAACTTTATTTTGACTCGGCGCGCAAGGCCCTCGCCTCAGGACTTGAAATAAGTGATGTCTATAGGTGTGTGTTTCATTCCTAATTGTTGCTGACATTGCTCGTAGAGAATTCGGCTCGAAATGTGTCTCGAAACGATGATGGTGGCGAGAGAGCCGTGTTGGTGTGTTCCCCTCGTCTCTTGGTCTCTCGAAACGCGTTGGTTTGCCTTTCCTTCCCTCTCCTCGCTCGCCAGTCTCGCCGCCTGTCAAGTTGCTGCAGCCGTGTTAGTCAGAGAGGGTTGGAAGGGTCACAGAGCCGAGTCGAGTCTTGTGGTTTTTCGTTCGGATGGGCTGCAATTATTTCGCAGGACTCTGAGACTGTACTTTTTGCTCGTAGAATAGCCTCTCAAATACAATGCAGTCATTCTACAATTCATGGAGGAGCTTCTCGAAATGGCATTAGACTCAAAGGATTCCGACATGAATCTTTGGAGCGATCTAGGAATTGTGTAATTTACGTAGGACCGAATAAAAATTANTTTTCACGGAGATAGAGAATTGCTGTTGAGAGTCGAGACACGGAGGCGAAGACGTAGCCGAGGGCAGAGGGGGAGAAATTTTACATGTGGTCAGTGCGCAAGTCTTGGGAGTGACGTGGCTAGGTGTATATAAGGAGGGGGGTCAGAGTTGGTTTTGAGCATCCATTCCCTCTTCCTGTGTCGTTATGCTGGTAGTCTGCGCCTCTTCTCTCCTCATCTCTTCTTTACTCGTCGTAGTCTACCCACATGTATTAGATAGTCACACGGAGAGGCTGGCATGCNTGCCGGTCTCTCCGCCAATGAAAAGGGGATGAGCGCTACGGACCTATCAGAAACCATCGATTTTTATTTCGACAACTCCCTAGGTAATCCCTCGCACTTTTGTTTCAGGAAGTATCTTGCTTTCTCACGCCACCTCGGCCTCGTCCTCTCCCTCTTCCAGGCCCAAAGTTGGGTGGAGGGGGAGCAGCATCTATCCTCGCTGTCACCAGCTGAGGAGCATCGATGCGCTCCAATATCCCAGCAACGCGGACCTCCCCAGCTTCGTTCCCTCCACCTCCACCACCCTCCTTACGACGACGTCTAGGACTCCGAGGAGGATTGGGAGTAGTTGGTGTCTGTGGCGTCGCTTTCGGAGTTTCAGCGCCGTCTTTGGCTTCTTCGTTGGTGTTGTTGGTAGAGTTATCATCTTTCTCTCGTTTGCGGCTGACACCTACACCGCTAAGAGCTGCCTCAAACTGTCTGGATGCGATCCCCAGTCGCATCCTCCTGGGAGCAGTCGGTGGCTGAGCAGCGCCACCACCTGGAGTCTGACTCTGAGCTTTAGACGGCCCAGCTTGAGCAGGCGGAGCTGAATCTGCTGCTGAGGGAGCGGCATCTCCAGAGGCAGCCTGTTTGCCACGATTTTTCGGCGGCTTAGGTGGCGCGTTCGAGTTCGAGCCACCTGAGAGACTAGGCTTCTGCTGTCCCTGCGGCGGCTTGACGGGGGTAGGTGTCTGAGCATTTGGAGGAGGGCCTGTCGCTTTGGGCGGTGGTCCTCCTCGCTTATTTTTCCTGTTCCCGCTAGGAGAGTCGGGCGTCGGACGAACGGGCTCGGGACGGGCGTTTTGACCGGGCGAAGGTTTCTTGGCCTCGCTCTTGCGGATGTTGTAGTGCGGGTGATTCCGAAGGATGGCCTCTCTGTCTTTGGCCGCGGATTTCTCTGCTTTAAGTGCCTCTAGTAGAGGAGTTGTAGTGGGTGCAGGCGCGGGCTGCGTTGAAGCAACTAGACAAGGGTCAAGTTGTGTCTTGACAAAGTTATAGGTAAGAACTTACTGAGCGTCTCAAGCGAGACCGATTCTGGCTTCTCCTTGGATGCGTTAAGTGCCTCGATGAAGGAGACGTAATCGTCATCTAATAACAACACAACATGAGCCAAATTTCATGCACGTCAATCATCACTTACCTTTCTCGATAGTGGCATTCCGCGCATCGGGCTTCTTGCGCTCGGACGGAACCTTTTGATAAGGCGCAAATTCCACTACGGCCTGGTACTCGTTCCCTGACGGCCACATGTCAACTTACAGCAACCTAGCAACAACACGAATATGCGAAATACCTGCTTTATCCCTGAATAAATGACCATCATACTCTTGACTAAACGTCGCTAATTGATCCTCATTCTTGAAGGCGATGTATGCTCTGGACGGTGTGTTTTCCTTTCCCAGACTGAACCGAGCTCAGTGACATAGAACCTTGCGAGATACCGTTGCAATCGTCGTACCGTTTGCTCGCCTTTCCTGGATAGAAGATCTTCCAGTTGACGGACCCGTCAGCGACCCAGGCCTGCACACTACCCCAGAATATTTCCTCGGGTAGATTGGGTGGGAGTCGTCGAACGACAGCTTTCAGCCTCTCGTTCGTTGGAGGAGCCGTCTGCACATTCCGCTCTGTGTCTCGCTCCTTCTTCTGTTTGGAGGGTTTGGTCGCCATGATTGATTGGTTGTAGCGCTGCGCGAGATGGTGACTCTGATGATGTTGTTGTTGTGGAAGAAGAAATTTTGTGACCGTGGAAAAGCATTTTCTCACAGTCAATGCAAGCGTGTAAAGCGTCGAATAGTAAGTACGATCTAAGCCTGCTGCTCATCTGCGCCTCTCCACCTTTTCTTCAAGCCCAGAGGCAGCCAAAAACTAGGGTAAACCATTGTCTGCTCCTCCAAGTACCAATACCTTCTCCCATCATCCAAACCCTGCATGTTTACCCGATCGTCCCAGTCATCCATCTCTATATCAGAGTCACTGTCGTTGCCATCGTCCTTGAGGTCTCCTACCCTCGCCAGTTCAACAAAACAACCTCCCAAGCCCATTCCAATGGCTTTGGTCAAGACATCGAAAACCTCTGTTGCCTTGTCATGTTGCGCGTCAATGAGTATCGTGATTTCGTCTGACAAGATGTTATGCACTTTGGTGATGCGTTGACCGTCAGTTAGTTCGAGGCCTTTGCCAGGAAGACCAGCTGGTTGGTATGGACCAGGCATCCTACGCTCCACGCGCCCAAGCGAATGGACCCCAACTTCCTGTCGGACATCCGTGTAAAGCCAAGGCTCCAGAACGACGCGAACAAACCTTCGTGCCAGCTGAGCCTCCACCTCCTCTGGGTCCTTGGAGTCAAGCCGTACTTCCTTGTTCAGAATTTCTTGGTCAACGCCTTCCCCTGGCTTCAACACAGCTTTGATACGGCGCAACGAAGATTCCACTAGCCCAGGTGCGTGCGTGTCGGACAAGGCGCACGATTCGCCCAGGAGGTCCTGAAGCGTTCGAACAGGCGTGGCGACCCATGCATCCACAGAGGTCGTCGTCGTGTCCCAGCTATCTGCATATCCAGAACTATCCCAAAAGTTTTTCGAAGTATCAGCTGCCCATCCTTGGTCTTCAGCAGGTGTATTTGGGCTCGGAGTATCAGAATCAGAAGGCGTAGATGGCCCTGGTTCGTCCTCCTCAACTACATCCATGTCCATCGACAATGGCGGCCCCTTCTGAGGGTCGATGAACTTCATCCATGCCGGCCGAATGATGGCTTCCGCGTCCAAATTGTCTTCGATGACGGCCTTTGCATCCATGAGCTCTTCATCCAATTCTGGCACCATCATCTGCGCTACTTGCGCTTCGATATCGTCCTGTTCATCTGCGATGTGTATACGAGGTCGTTTGGGGCTGCGTCCTGCTTCCGTGTGCCCATCTTTTTGCTCGACTTCCTCGTTATCCTCATTCTTGGGAATCCCCGTCACCTCGACCACACATCTCCTCACTTCGACGCCCTCCTGGACATCAACATTGTCGCTGACGACCTCGGCTACTGGTTCCTCATCACTCTGTGGAACTTCCTCGGCAGGTGGATCGTAGACGACGGTCTTATAGCCATCTGCCTTTCGTCCCCAATGCGCTTTGGCGGCAGCTGAAAATGAGTACGGTTCAACCCATTGAGCGATCAGGGAAGTAAGTGGGAGTTCTTGCAATGCCTCCTCCGCGACGGCCAATGATGCGGTTAAGCCTTCGTTGATTTCTCTCATTTCTGAATTGATTTGGTCTGCCTGATTTTGAGGGCAGCCATCGCTCTCGTACGGATGTCGGTCTGGATCAAAAATGGCGGAACGAAGGATGAAGTTGTAAAAAAAAGATGAGGAGGCGGGGTACATAGACCAAATTTTGTTCCATCCTACCGAAGTTGTCAACTCGAGATCCTTGTACCCGATAATGTTAAACTTACCACATGATCCCTCGAGCGCGCATGTAAGATGACAAGAAAACCTTTGTGCCTCGTTCAGGATCCGCGAGAAAGGCTAGCATCTTTTCTTCGAGAGAAAGTGTAGGTTTAGGGAGATCTTTGAGAACGTCGAAATCATGTCGGATCCGCGGCGGTTTCTCTTCGCGCTCTGGCTCAGGACATTTGGTATTGTGAACCGTAGGTCCTTGGTCAGCGTACTCTTCTTCATCAGACATGATATCGTCGTCATCGCCGTTTCCAGGGGCATCGAAGTCTGAGTCCTTATTTAGAGGCCCACGTCCAGGAAATCGAGGCTCTGAATCATCATGGAGCACGCCGATGTAAAATCGAAACTATCGAAAAGAATATCGCGGTCAGCGTCAATTCTTGGTCAATCAAGGTGTGAGTCACTTTACCTTCTCCCATGAGTGCCAAACAATTGTTTGATGGGTTGGCCATTTTCGATATTTACTGAAGTCATATACCGCTTTGTTCATTCTATCCTGTGGGGTCGATGTCCTATTTCTCCTTATAAGCCTCACTGCTCATCTTGTGGTAAGTTGAAAGACTTACGGCTCAACAACGGTAGAACGAAGATATTCAACTTCTTCCCATTCTTGCCACCATTGATGCGCAGATGACTGTGCGGGTTTACCAGATACCCTTGTCGTAGTTTGAGGTCTTGCCTCAGGAATCGGGGGCTGTTTCTTCTTACCCTCTCTTCTCGCATCACTCTTGGCTTCATCATTGTCATGTTTCTTTTCCAACTCCACAGTAGGGATGCCTCTTCCATCAACTTCAATATCTCCGTCTCCAGCCCCAAGTTCAAGCTGGATTCCACATTCGCGAAACTGCGAAAACGGGGTGATTTCAGCATCGGGGGGTGCGGGAGGAAAAGGAGGGAACGTGTATGGTCTTGCGTTGGACATCGTGGTTGGTGAACAAGAACGAAAAAGAAGGATTACAGCTGCTTCTTAAGGAAACGGCGATCTTTGAAGTGACGAAGTCAAAGGGTCTCCTGTCCCTTCAGGAGCTACTGTTACTATACAACAATTGAAACTACTTTTATGGGGCCTTGCAGTTGACTTTATGTCGTTTCCAAGCTGCTTTTTGGCAGGCTGGAGAGCAGTAGCTAACCAGTTTGCACCGCGCGCAGCGTAGTAATTTCGGTTTTCCAGGACCTCCACAAGCAGCACACTTCTCAGGATCATTGTCACCTACATCCGCACCCAAAGGCGACCCTATCTCCTCCAAAAATCCTGGTGCGTACAAAGGACTTATGGCGGCGCGAGTCACAAAGGGAGTCAAACGCTTCCACTTCGTCCTCTCTGCGAAGTCACCTAGGTCGTTCCCAGCCCCACAGGAGCAAATCGGGTTTTCAGCAGGTTCAGTGGTAAGTGGGATCTTCCCAGCTTGAACGTATTCGCATTGCGGTAGATGACGCCATCTTCGAGCGCGTTCTGCGAAGGCAGGAAGAAGGCGCTTCCATGCCACCATTTCCTCCTTAAACGTCGCAATCCGGATAGCTTGGCGGCCAGCGGAGATCTCTTGAAGTTCTTCATAGATGTTGGACATCACCCCGGGTGTGAGTGGGAGAATGTATGCATCCGCAACAACGGTATTTGAGGGAAGATCGATCCGTAACTCCTCTACGAATATCAGGGTATAGATACCGATATCTGAGGGCATATCCAGGGCGAAAATCTTGGACTTCACATCTTGGACATTGGAGGCAATTAACAGTAAAGATGCGATGGTGTCCTTGACGTTACATATGACGTCCCTCTGTTCTTGAGGTTGCTGATCTCTTGCAAGCCTTTCTCTCTCAGAGAATGTGGCAGCCATATGAGCTCGAAGGAGAGAAAGTCGCGACGGTCCGTGGTTAGTATCAAGGGAAGGGAGTCGATCCAAATCGAGATAATGAACAAATTGAAGGACAGGCGACTTGCGCGTCAAGATGGGTGCAGGATCGAAAAAGCGGTTCTTAGGAAGATCAGGTTGGGTAGGCGATGCTAGGACCTGGCAGGGGGAAGAAGGCTGAAGTCAACACTTTGTTCACTCGAGTAGTGGACTCGGTATCTGCTAACCTCAATGTAGCTACTCTTTCTGGCTATTCGTAGCTTCGCGTTGGGACCATCAACGGGTAGCTCAAAGTCAGCTTCGAAGGCGAACGTGCCATATTCCACTTTCAAAGTCGATTGTGAAGTCTGTACAACACCAACACTCGCTCCATCAAGAAGAGACTTCCTCGCTTCCGGCTCAGTAATGTCTATCCTGGACTTGAGCAGACTAATCCCCTGGGACCCTGGGTGCAGTTCCACGATGTTGAGTTTCGCATTCGCCTCCTGGGCAGCTTTAAAGCCTTTGATGGAAGCGGGTGTCTTGGAGATCAAGTTTAATTCCTCATAGATCCCAGGACGCCACCTAAGGACATGGATACGTTCAGTATCCATCAGGTTCGTCTCATATAGGCTCAAGAAGACCCCAAGCTTGGGAACGAGCCTTCGCGACGCAATGGGTGAAGGATGGACAGAGAGTCCAATCTTGGTGTTCTTGACTTCTTGTCGAAGGATCCAAGTAGGCAGCCAAACGGATACGATAGCATCTGAGGATCCTTGTATTCCCTTTGCATCTTCATCGATCTCCACCAGAGGTTCACCCGGATACACTTCGTTCTCTACCACACGACATTTTCCAAAACATATTTGGAACGAAGCGAACATATTGTGGGCATACGATAGTTTCAGATCAACCTGTAGGACAGGCGTGCCTATCTCCTCAGGCGGGATATCGGTGAGGACTCTGAGTCGGTTGCGCGGTACCACGAGCAAGACGCAAACGACTCCAGGGATATCTTGCCATCCTCGGAATCTCCCCAAGTCCTGGTCCTGAGGTGGGCAGGTGTCCTGGTCCGTTTGTAGAGTGTCGTAATCAAAGACCCCAGTAAGATGCAACCAAACATATAGATCCTGGAAAAAGTTCGTTCCCAACACCAGACTTCGCTCATTCTGAATTTTGTCCATCAAAAGATTCATGAACGAATCCCAATTCGTAGCGATACGACCTCGGATGGATCGAAGGAGCATGGCGAAGGATTTCCGGGTGTAGTGTTTGAGAGTCATTTCCCCGAGAAGTCGATCAAGCTGGACGCCGCCTCGCAGGTGTTCCGTACCTTCAGCAATGAACATCTTCAGGAACACCTGGTGGAGGAATTGCGCTAGCTGTGCTGGGTCGAAGGAGGGTCGAGTGACCTTCTCGCCATAGGCAGCGGAACACAATTTCCACTCAAATGTTTCTCTGTGTACTTGCTCTCCGACGGTTGAGGCTGAGTTGAACAAGTATTCATTCACCATCGAAGTGGTTGAAAACCCAGACGAATACGCGGTTGAGCTTATACCAAGCAAGAGCGACATGGTGCCGATATCACCACAAAGCCTATATTCCAGTGACCCCTTCGAGGTTGCTCCAGCAGGAAGCAGGGTATCCGTGATGAGGGAAGAGACGGCGCTCTCTTCCAGCAGGGGAACGGTGGCTAGGAGGACGTTCAACATTCCAAGATGATCAGCGAGGTTGGAAGTGTCGATCACATTGAACAGGGCAGGGGCATCACCAACTACGTTGTAATCCATTGACACCAATGGTATACATTGACTCGTCCAAGGGGATTTGTAAGCAGAGGTCATCAAGTTGATTCCTTCTTTCTTCGCGTGCAAAGCGTAACAGAAGGAAAGGGCTTCGCCGATGAAAAAGCGCACAATCGTTCTAGACTTGGCATCCTTGAAAGCCTTGCACCAGGCCTGGAATTCGTTGAAGGCGCATTGGTCAATATCGGCCAGCGTGATAGTCGAAGGATTCGGTAGGTCTCCCGTGAGACCCTTCAGAGGGGCAAGTACTGGGGCAAGGTGGAATCCCAGGATGGGGTCAGTCCCATGATGTATATTGCATCGCTCTCCGGCGCCGGTGAACGCGTATGTGGGGTTGACGAAGGTGGCCGACGCGGCGGAACCAATGGTCGTGAGACCGGTATCCCAGAACGACTTGAAATGTTGCATCCCAAGAGACATCAATTCGATAAACCAGATCCCAGCCGTTCGCATGGTCGTGTCGAAGACTTCAAGTTTTCTCTGCTTTTTCATCTCGGAGGCGAACCGTCTTTTCGCAGCCGCTTGGTCCTTGGGACCTCTCGAACCTAGTTCAGCGTACTTGAGCCAGAATTTATGAAGTTCTGAGCAAGTGTCTGCTGTGCAAAGTTTCAGATAGCTCCAGAACGGGGATGACCTCCAAGCCTGGAGATCTTTGGAGGCCTCGGCAAGTTTGCGTGATTGTGATACGACAAGCGACAGTGCGCCTTCATCGATATATAGGTGATAGAAGATGCACCATAAATTTTTGACATCGACGTCCTCTTCCTGGATCAAGCTGAGGAGAAGGATATTGCGCGCTTAAAGGCAAGTCAGCCTGCTGTCCAAGATCACAACATCGAAGACGCACCGACAACGCCTGGCTCGATGTCGCAACAGGTCACGTCCAACGTCCTACTTTTGCCTATTTTCTTGTCAAGCCCCCGTCGAAATCGTGATAAGATTCGCCTCACCACAGACCGATGCCGTATGTAAGATGCTTCGTGGATCGCCACAGCCTAAAAGCAAGGCGCGACAATCTTCCTCCAAGGGGAGGTGTTCCAACAGATTAATGGCTGGTGTGTTCCCCGTCGCATAGAAGAATGTTTTTGTTGGGAGGTATGTGGGATGGGCATACATGATGGCCAGAAACAAAGAGGCTAGTGCGCGTGTTGTGATAGTGGCACGGGTTGTAAATCCTACGTAAAAAGACCACCTTTGCCTTTGCACACACGTCGTACGCGTAAGTAAAAGCTTAAGTGATGAGGGCTTGAAAAAAAACAGAACGCCTGATACTTATAAGTACGCGCTGCTGCGCACGGACCAACTCAAAACTGATTTTAAGGACAAAAACTTCGACCAGTGGGTGTTTTCAAGCTGCCAACATCTCAAACTCCGTACGCAGAACTAGGAAGGGATTGCAGGCGATCCTATCGCCATGTTCGCATCAGTGGCATTGCGCTTCGATGGTGATATCTGTGGGGGACACGCGAGCTGGGAGGTCTCCCTGGAGAAATAAGGGAGGAGAATGGTTGCCCCGGAGATACAGGTAAAACTACACAGTCACACTATGTTCAATCTCGCCGAGTAGCATAGTGCCATCTTTGCTACCTGTTAGAACTGAGTTGATTGTTAGTTGAGATGTCGCGGAGGAAAAAGAGTGTTAAACGCAACTGATAGGCTCCTTCGGGTGGAAGTCTACAGAGGTGACGGTTCCCTTGTGGCCTGGCAGCTATCAAGGTATTAGTCAAGGAAGGAAGGTGTCAAGAGGTCACGCGTACTTTGTACAATATTTTACTGCTTTCCACTTCCCATATAGTCACCATTCTGTCAGCTCCACCCACGGCGACGCGTTGACCACCATCGTCGCGACTCCACGCAGCCCGAAGGAGGGTGTTTTCGAAACCAGCCGGTGCGCCAAGGAGGACGCGATGAACCCGCGAAGGCGAGGGAGAGAATGGCCGAACGTCGTGGATGATTGTCTGAGAAGACAATGAGGGGGATAGAAGGTACGACCCATTCGGAGAAACAGATAGCGACGTCGGTGTATCCGTATGGCCTCCCAAACTGTACACCTCTTGTCCCTTCCTTATATCATACACATGAATCTCGTTGTCCAACGCGCCAATGTATAGATTCTGCGCGTCTGCACTCCAAGCCACAGCGGTGACAGGACAGCCAATTTCAAACGACGAGATTGGGACTTTTGCAACGCCATCATCGTCTGCCTCCCATATTTTGACGGATCCGTCATCAGAACCAGTTGCAAGAAGTTCGGTACCAGAGCCTGAGGCCATTGTCCGGTCGAGAGAGTTTATTATTTCGCGATGAGCTCGAATCCGACGGACCCTTTGGCCAGTCGTCACGTCCGTGATACACAGTGTGTGATCGGCACCAACGGAGTAGATGGTTGGCGAAAATAGCGACCACTGAAGGTCGAGTATGGGGGCTTTCGTGAGACTGGAAATGAGACCATAGTTGGTATTCGGTGGATACGTCTTCCACAGAGCTGAAAAACGATGAGAAAAAGATGGACGCGCCCGCGTTGAGAAATGTTGGCTCACATAGACTTCGGTCAGCAGAACAGGCCGCGATATTCTGACCTGAAGGGTCGAATCTACAGCTCATTATCTCGCCCTACATGACCTCAGTATATTCTTGCAAAATGTAGCACTGAGACGTACGGAATGTGCCCCAGCCAGACTGATAATGGGTGCTTCCAAACTGCTCGTCCTCTTCACAGTTCGTATCAGCCCTTTTTGCCTGTCATCTCCAGACGATGATATGGCAAGCTGAGTCGTTGGGGGAGTCGAAGACCGGGCTCGTTTGATGAGCACGCCTTCTGGCGGTGGCGACCCTCCTCGCTTCGACATTTTGGAGAGGAATCAGTGTAAAGTTCGGAGTTGCCAATACCGTGTTCGGCGCTTAGGAAGCCACACCTCCTAAAAGCTCCTGGATCGTCCAGCTCAGGAGACGCAAATGGACTCGCACATTCTGTCCTCGCCATTTTGTTTCACTAGCGAAGGGCAGACCTTTTTCTTCAATTATGCTCAATTTACTTGGTTTCTCAGACAATCCATTTTGGTGGAAGATGAATGGGAGGGACACCTAGAGTATACGTATACCCTATAGATGGGCCTATGGCATCTTGCTTGCGACAGGGCGGTGTTCATCAGAGACTCATAAAATGAAAGTGGCAGATAATTGTTTTCATTATGCAACGCCATTCTATGAGAGACAAGTTGTCTACAGTCAACTCGTCACTACTGCAGGAGCGGATGTGACTTGTGAATGCAAGTATCCCTATTCTCCTATCCCCCAAAAGGCCCTCGTCTCGGTCAATCGGTGCGCGACATAACCACACCCTTCCGTACCGCTGGTGTCAACGGAACGGTCACGGTGCTCGAAACCTTCCAATTCGAGCATGCGTTTAGGAGCCAACAAGGCCCCTAACACCACTTGCGAAAACGCATAAAAAGCCGTCCTATCCACAGGGAAACGACAGCATCTTTGACCCGAACCACAACCACAAACCCACAAACCCTAAAAACCAAAACCACAAACATGCCATCCCAAACCATGCAAATCACCGCTTCTTCCAAGAAAGGTCTCTTCAAGCGTCTCTTCAAGAACGCTCAGACGGAGCCGGCCTCCGTCGTTGAAGAAGCCCCTCGGAAGAAGGTGAGTAAAAGCCAGATTAAGTTGTTGTATGTGGATACCTCGAAGCGCGAGGCAGCTGACTTGATGGAGTGGAGGAGGCCGGAGAGGCGGACGGTGAGCAAAGATCAGATTTGCTTGGTCGGAGTTGATTGTCGTATGAGGATGGCGGCTGACGCTGGCGTCGAGCTTGTCGAGGAGGATGAAGACTCTTGCAGTGAGTCAGATGAAGAGACACTTGTTGACGATGATGAGAGTGTCTCCTCGTCGAAGGTCGAGGAGTTTCAGGTAATGGAGGATGGCGATTACGCCGAGGCAGACTGCAGCCTCGCAAGCGTTTACTCGATGGAGAGCATGTGTTCGTTTTCTAGCGAGTGTTCGACTGACTCTGAATTTTGTTGGTGAACCCTGGAACGTTTAGCATTCCAGAGCATGGACATATAGATCACAGCAAGCCAATTCGCTAAGCAGGCTTCAAGTCAAGCTCACGCCTTAACGCTCTGATCAAGTCACAAGATGACCAAGAGCAGGGAAGCCTTTGAGAGAGCATTATGGTCGCCGGGTGATCATGTAAAGTACGGTACAGAGACGGGTTGAAAGGAAGAGGGAAAGGAATGATGCACAATCCAATGTATGGGGGATATGTGACAACAATGTTATGCAATCAAGCCTCCAATCTCAAACGATGACTGCGTCCCTTGAAGACGCTGAGTAGACGTGAGCCCAAGGATGATCTTTTCGTATCAGAAGGGAGGATTGAGCTTGGACTTGATGACTTTCTTGATGCTGGGACGTCGATGAATGGGTAGCCTGTGTAACCCTTCCCGCTGTCATCACCAGGTGCATAGAAGGTCGACCTATCATAGGCGTTCAATGACAAATCGTGTTTCCATCGAAGGGGTAAATCGGGCTGCAGGGGGGGGGGGTGAGACTGGGGGTTCGCCGTGAAAGAAAGGGGAAGGACTCACGTTAGCTAAGAAGTGTCGTCCGACGGAATGATATCACCCATCTCAGCAGCCTTGAGCGAGAGCTCTCGCGTGTAACCACCAGCAGCAACGAATGGTCGAGGAGACCATATTTGCCGAAGGAAATCGTTCTCTTCGTGCGAGGCTAGTGAAGAGTCGTCTACTGCTTCACCAGTTGCCACCCGAGGTTCGACAACGTGGATATAAGCGAGATCAGGGAACCTTCGGGCAAGTTCAGACACAAAGTAGCTGAACGTTGGCTTCGGGTCCTGCATCCGCATCTCCTGGTAGCCACTCCAAGGGCTTAGTCGAATGGCCGTACGATCAGCACCAATTTCTTGGATATAGCTTCGATGATTTCGAGCCCAAACCGTGACCGTCCCTCAACACTTCCGCCGTACTTGTCTGTTCGCTTGTTGGATACGTCTTGGAGGAATTGGTCCACCAAGTATCCCATTGCACCGTGCACCTCGATCCCGTCGAATCCCGCCAGATTCACAGCGACAGATGCAGCTTTAGCGTACAGGCGAACGTATTCCTCGATTTCAGCAATGGTGAGTGGTCGGGGAGGGGGCGTTGGAGGTAGATGTAAGATCCCTTCGCATGTACCGCATCGGTGACCTGTTCGTGTGCGAAAAGGTTAAATGAGTTGCCATTCCTGGTGAGAAAAGAAGAGTGACGAACCTTCTTCCATGCGGCGATCTGGTCTACAGACCATATGTCTGGGACATGGTCATCGCCACCCGCTTGAGGTGCAATGAGGGTAGCTTCTGTTATCAAGAACGTCCCGGGAGTACTGGCTCGTTGCGAGTAGTACTCCGGTACGAGGGGGGAGGAAAGGGACATGTTCCTTGTCGACTCTGTTACGAGTAAGAGGAGCCAAGGCGATCCTGTGCTGGAGGGTCATACGGCCGACTTTGATGGGCTCGAATAGTTTGGATGTCGATGGTGAAGACATTACGGAAGATTGAGGTTGGAAGAAGATCTACGAGCTGATGGTCTTCCACCAAGAACAAGCACCCAGGTTTTATATCGTTTAGTGTACACATCTTCGCCAGTGTATTGGTCTGAGGCTGATTAGCCAGGCAGAGTGTCAAGGATGATGACGCCGCTACGATAATGAGTCATTGATTCCTCAGCTAATTAGGGGCTGAAAAAGGAGCCCGGCTGGTCAACTTCCCTGGTTTTACCGAGTTCAAGAGAAAGCCTTGATCAGACTTGGTGTGATGACAAGAAAGTCAAGGAGAATATGTATTCAGATATAGCACAGAAGCTTACACTGCAGTAAATAATTGTATAAATGATTGAATTCATTGGAGTACACATATACAGATAGTGGAAGAATCCATTAGGGTGGACTATCAGTACATTTTGTTCGTCGCTATATGATATCTCGTTATGAATGAGTAGTTTACTCTGCGGATGAACAGATGAGAGCGATCCAAGATAACCAAGATTGAACACATACTAGATGGGAACTTGAAGAAGCTGGGCATGAGCTTGGGGCATGTGAAGCCGTCAGTTGCCTCAGCAATTTGGTTGGCGCGCGAAACAAGTGAGGAGTCAACCATATCAATGAAGTCGCGCTTGGCTTTTCCTCCAGAGAAAGAGTGCTACGAAAGAGTTATAAATTTGATTCAATGGTTATAACCCCGTCAAGCGAGCTTACTTTGTAGATCTCCCAGTTGTGCTTGGTGAGTTCGGCCTCTGGCTGGACCTTGGCGTCGAGAATCTTACCCGTAAGACCGCCCTTCATTTTGAAACCAGCATTGACGACAACGGAGCCTGAGTAACCAGCGCCAGCATTGCGAGCAACGAGATCAAGGTCGCGGGAATGGGAGCGTTTGTGAGTGGCACCTGCGTGGCCTTCACCCTTCAGCTCAGCAGTGACATAACCATCAAGAGCAATCCACGCAGTAGCTTCAGCTTGACCGGCCAACCCAGTAAGACCGAGGGAAACCTTAGGCACGACATGGACACCAGCGGTCAAGGAACCAGAGGCTTGAGTGTCAGCATTAAGCGTGAGGGCTAAGTGACCGCATCAATTACCAAGACCACATATAGTAGAGTGACGAAAGACATACGTGCGTTCACTTTCTGGACAACGAAAGTATTGTCCTGGATGGCTTTGGGTGGGTACCAGAACTCAACTAGACAAGGGGTCACCATGGCGCACGGCGAAGTTCAGCGATGGTACTTACTATCTTCCACTTTCAGGTTTGCTCCGATATCAATATCTCCGGTGAGCTTGACACCAGCTTCACCATAAGCTTCCACGGAGATGTGGGGGCCAAGACTGATAACACTATAGGCAGATGCGAGTCAGCCAGCGTCATCAAAAGGGAAAACGACCAGCCTACCCTGCGATTTGAAGGGGGGTCGGGTTGAAAGGAGGGAGGGACCACGAAGGGCTCTTGCCGCTGATCTAGAGTGAAGGTGAGTCGGAGGAGTGATCCAGGCAAAGGAGAGGGAATCACCTCGGCCTGAGCTTTGATGTGGAGTCTCAGGTCGACTTCACCAGCAAATCCTGGAAGGGATACAAGGTTAAGTTTCGATTTGAAATATTCCTAGGAGAGACATGCTGACCAGCAAGGACGGCGACTTCAACGGCCTTGGGTGGGACCAAGGTACCCGTCACAGCACCACCGACATGTGCAGTAACACTGTATTTGGCGGTAATGGCACCTTCAACGGAACCTTTGCCCCATGGGCAGTCGACAGATTGCTTGGGGAAGATATCGTGCTTCTTCTCGCCTTCGGACGACAGGGTGAGCTTGACTTTCTCGATCTCAAGTTGAACCTTGGTGTTCTCGGCGATACCATCCTTCAAATCCGAGGCGAATTTCTTGAGTTTGTCGATGGCTTTCCCGAAGAAGTCTGACCATTTTCCATCGGCGCCTCGCTTCTCGACAGGGAATTGATTGACGGTGAAGTTGTTGTAGTTCATGATACCAACCGGGCCCGGCATTGAAGAGCCCATGAACGCGAAGGCAATTTCACCGGTCCTATGACAAGTAGTTGAATGAGGAGATAATACAAGATACGCAAGAACGCACTTAGCAACGTCGACCAAGTCCCAAGCAGTGTCAACCTTGAGGACATGGACTTGAGGCTCAACGCCATCGCGGCGGGTCAGTTGGACGTGACCTGGGATGGACTGATCCCCAGCTACGTGTGCCGAGGCGATCCTAGCAAAAGGACCAGCTCCGCACTAAAGCATCCTCTGTCAGTGGGCAAACTAATCCGAAAGAAAGCACGTATGAGAACTTACGCTTTCGGGGAGACGGACGACTTTATGCTCAGGTCCGTGCTCGAACAAATGACCGCAAGCCGCCTCGTCGCTGCCTTGGCAGACAAGACGAATTTCCTGCTGAAGCAGGTGAGGGTCACATTCAAGGACGACCCAACCAGCAGCAGGAGTGATGTCTGTAATGGCCTTGCTTGAGCCGGACTGCGACCAGGTTCCTATTCATCAGTCAACATCTCTCCGATAGTAATGAAGCAACTGACGAGCTTGAAGGTGCCTGATCCGTGTTCGGCGGTACCAGGAAGGTCATAGGCACATTCTCCGTCGAAGCATGGCCGACTCCAGTCGTTGGCAGGCTCGGCTACAGCCAACGATGCCGCAATGATAGCAAGGGCAAAAACAGACTTCATCTTCTGAAAACGCGATGAGCACAACGTCCCCATTGAAAGACGGGGAAATACTGACGGAGCCGATCAACGATTACCCTGTGAACAAGTAATCGAGAAGCCTAGACAGGTAAGCGAGTGTCTAAGTCAATCGCAAGAGAATTCTCAAGAGATGAACTATGCTCACGAAGGTTTGAATCGTCGCTGGAGATTTGGGGTGCATGCTCGCGATATTTATACGATGATTCCGGCCAAGTCCCAAGGTAATGCATGAAACTACGCAGTTACCTCTTGGATGTCTAGTCGAAGCCAACATAGTACTAAGCAATAGTACGAGGCTCTGGGCTATGCCTATCCTAACCATAAGTGCTGCACTGGCGGACCATTCCGCGATGGGACATACTATTGGCTATTGAAGCTTGAAGAATTAGGCCTTGACATCTGTGACGATTTCTGTCAGCCTAAAAAAGCGCGACCAAGGTGGCCTGACTGTCTTAGGCCAGCCTTCGTCGAAGCTGACGACATATTGGGTCATTAGAGACTATCTGCAACCCATCGCGAACTCAAAACCGTCGCAATCAAGGGTTAAATTTGAGGGGGATTTCTGAGGATTTGGCAGAGGCCTTGGCATTTTTGTCGCGGAGCAGACCACTTCGCGACGGGCTGCAGATAGTCTCTATTCGAGTTGTCGGTAGGAGAAAGGAAGTGCCTTGCTGGTAAGCGCCGCGCGCATCTGTGCGCCGCAAGTGTGTTTTCTACAGGGACGCCCCAAAATTGCTGTACCATTGATATTGTCATAATATGAAGATTATTATTCTCATCGACCATGATTGGAGGATTCTAAGCTTTCTCCGGAAATACCCAGTCACTAGACAGCTTTAGCATTATTTGATTTTATTTTATTTCACCAACTTCAAGCTGGGAGGTCCTTTGGCATGGTTGTAACCGAGTTGCGTGTTGTTAAGTCGACTCCAGGATTGCAGGGTAGGGTCCCTACGCATACGACACGTAAGCTCCAGGTTAGACATCGTTGGAAGTCATCGTTGTGCTTGTTCATTCAATGACTACTTTGGTTACACTGGTCCGAAGAACTTATTATTGCCAAACTACTTCTCATGCTCGACGATCAGACCAACTATGCCTCTAATTAATAATTACGGTGGAAACGAGATTTAACCACGGGCGAGGTAGTTTACTCTGTAGATAATACGGTTAGAACGGCTCAAAATGGTAAGGAGAAGGCGTACTGGATGGCAAGGCGAAGAACTTGGGCATGAGCTTAGGGCAAGTGAAGCTATCCGTGGCCTCAGCGATTTGGTTGGCACGGGTGATGAGCGAAGATTCAGGAATCTCGACGAAGTCACGCTTGGCTTTTCCTCCCGCGAATGTGTGCTAATNAAAGAAGTAAAAATGACACATCAATCACATCTGTCAGTTAAGCGAGACTTTGTGTGTCATACCTTGTAGATCTCCCAGTTGTGCTTCCAGAGTTCAGCTTCGGGTTCAACCTTGGCGTCGAGAATCTTGCCAGTGAGACCACCCTTCATCTTGAAGCCAGCATTGACGACAACAGAGCCCGAGTATCCGGCAGCAGTGTTGCGGGCAACCAAATCCAGGTCACGAGCGTGGGAACGCTTGGAGGCACCAGCATGACCCTCACCCTTCAATTCAGCGGTGACGTAGGCATCAAGGGCGACCCAGGCGGTGGCTTCAGCATGGCCAGCCAATCCAGTGAGGCCGAGGGAGACCTTGGGCACAACGTGAATACCAGCTGTCAAGGAACCCTTGGCCTCAGCATCGGCGTTCAGCTTGAGGGCTAGAGGAAATGATATGAATGGCAGGAATCAAGAAGGGAGTGAAGGAAGGCGTACGTGAATCCTTCTTCTGAACGTCGCAGGTGTTGTCCTGGATCTTTTTGGGTGGGTACCAGAATTCGACTAGATGAATAATATTTAGCAAGTGTGGTAGGAAGTTATTGTGGCGATACTTACTATCCTTGACACCGAAGTTAGCTCCAACATCGATGTCACCGGTAAGTTTAAGGGCAGCCTCTCCGTATGCCTCGAGGGAGATGTGGGGACCAAGACTGATAACACTAGTGGCAAAGATGCGTTAGTCATATTCGAAATAGAAAGAGATATAGCTAACATACCCGGCAATTTGGAGGGGGGTTGGGTTGAAAGGAGGAAGGGACCAAGCGGGGCTCTTGCCGCTAATCTAGGGTAAAGGTGAGCATTCGATACTTGGTTGAAAAAGGCAACAAGCTAACCTCAGCTTGGGCCTTGACATGGAGCCTCAAGTCGACTTCGCCACTGAAGCCTTGAGACACCCCACAAATCAGGAAGAGTCATAGAAATCATCGGGAAACTTGCGTACCAGCAAGGACAGCGACTTCAGTAGCCTTGGGTGGAACCAATGTACCCGTCACAGCGCCACCGGCGTGGGCGGTCACGCTGTATTTGGCGGTGACACCGGCTTCGATGGAACCCTTACCCCATGGGCAGTCGACAGATTGCTTGGGGAAGATATCGTGCTTCTTCTCACCCTCGGAGGACAGGGTGAGTTTGACCTTCTCGATTTCGAGCTGAACCTTAGTGTTCTCGGCGATACCGTCTTTCAAGTCGGAAGCGAATTTCTTGAGTTTGTCGATGGCCTTTCCGAAGAAGTCGGAGAAGCTGTCGCTGCCGTCGGTTGTGCGCTTCTTCAAAGCGTGGAGGTCGTTGACGGTGAAGTTGTTGTAGTTCATGATGCCGACGGGGCCAGGCATCGTGTGGCCGACGAAGGCGAAGGCAATTTCACCAGTCCTGAGAAGACACACCCATGAGTTGAGTGAAATCAAAAAGCCAGTTTAAAAATCGTACTTGGCGACGTCAACCATGTCCCAGGCATTGTCGACCTTGAGGACGTGAACTTGAGGTTCGACACCATCGCGACGAGTCAATTGGACGTGTCCCGGGATGGACTGATCGTCAGCAACGCTCGCCGAGGCGATCCTAGCGAAAGGACCGGCACCACACTAAGGATTATTCATGATCAGTCAATGTTCAAGCGAACCGGAGAGCAAAAACAACTGACGCTCTCAGGGAGACGGACGACTTTGTGCTCAGGTCCGTGCTCGAAGAGATGTCCACAGGCGGTCTCGTCGCTTCCTTGGCAGACAAGGCGGATCTCCTGTGCGAGGAGGTGGGGGTCGCAGTCAAGGACGACCCAACCAGCAGCAGGAGTGATGTCTGTAATCGCCTTGCTTGAACCGGTCTATGATCCAGAAGGATAGCCTATTAAAAACGAATTCCGAATTCAAACAAAATAGGTAACCCACGAGCTTGAATGTGCCAGAACCACGTTCAGCAGTTCCAGGGAGATCATAGGCACATTCTCCGTTGAAGCACGGCTGGCTCCAATCGTTGGCCGGCTCGGCAACAGCTAGCGAGGCCGCAATGATGGCAAGGGCAAAGACAGACTTCATCTTCTATATTCATCATAGTCAGCCAAGCCGAACGGTCGCTGAACCTCAAAAAGAACTCACGGATCCGATGAGCGATTACTCTGTGGACAAGCAATCGAGAAGCCTGCAAACAAAAATGAATGAGCAAATGCTGGAAAGTTCCTAGTAGCAGATGAATGCTTACGAAGGTTTGAATCGTCGCTGGCTGTTACGAGTGCATCTTCTCAATATTTATATGATTTTGATGTCTGCAGCATCTCAACCGCTTTGGAATCTTAGCAAGGAGTAAGTTTCCTAGGTTGGGACTTGGCTTTAGTGCCCCAAGCTAGTAGGCACGGGCCTAAGACGGCAACTAACCATAATCGGTAGGCGATCCCGTGAAGCATGCGCATACGCATATTGACTTTGAATGAGCAATCTGGACGTCGACGGTGTCTGTCAGACTAAACGTTAAGGTAAGCGCGAAAGTTCGTGACCGGTCTTGGGTTGGTCTGCCAGCTTGGCGCCAATGAGTGACAGAACTTTGTTGGCTCAGGGCCCCTAGCGTCTTTAGATATGGATTTTCGCCGACTTCACCTGCGATTGGAGGGAGTTTCAAGATCTTACTGAGATAAAAAATACTATGTGATGATCATTAGGGCTATCTCGTTGCCGCTACATTGTAGGGAGCTACAAATGCTATTTAACGACATTAAATTCGTCAAGACAGGGCTACAGTAGCTGCTGCTAGGTTGTAATAGTACAAAGTCCGTGTATGATAGATAGATGTTGCTAATGAAAACATGTGTGAATGCGAGGATGATGTGTAGGCGTACATAGAAATAATCAAAAAAAATGGCCGGGGAGACGATGATACGTCTCATTCTCAACGACCATGCAAATCGTACCAGTGCCTATCAACGGTCCAAAGTTGGAACTCGGAGCGGTAGACTTCGACGAGGGAGAGCCTTTCCTCCTGGAGGGGTTTGAACGCACTTAATAGCGCAACAGCTTCGCTGTCATCGGCGCCAGCACGGGAGTTGAACACATGCCCTAGACAAGGCGCTGCTGGCTTCTTGGTGAGCCCGTTCCAGAAGACACGCCACGGAGAGTCCCCGTCACTCCATCGAAGCGACGGCTCTGCTTGCTTGCCGTGCGTGGGGCCAAGTGAGAGCTCGAGGTCAACGTCCTCGTCCCTCTCTTCGTCCTCGTCGATGTCGGGGACGGTCAATCCCTCCGACATTGCATAGACACCCGCGCGTTGCAGACATGTTCGCCTAAACTTCCTCAGTTCTGCCCAATCGCCCTTGATGCATCGTTCTTTAATTTCTTCGAGCGAGATCCATCCCGCTTGGAGGAGTCGCGAGAGCGATAGGCCTTTGATAGGCGGACGATGGGTCTTTGTCATGGTGGTGCGTAGGTCGTACTCGGCGAGAGCGTAGTGCAAGCTGAAACGAGTGGGTTGTGGTCGATGAGGGCCCATTACAGCCGCGTTTGGTTGCGTAAGAGAAGGAGCACCACCGATATACGCAAAGTCGTGCACTTTGACCCCCATGTGCTTGATTCGCTCGATGCTCTCCTCGATCTGGTCAGTGAGAATGGTGTCTTCCCGCTGGATCGTACCGGGGTTGGCGGGTGTGGCATCTTCTTCGGTGTCGGTATCGGCCTCTGCATCGACACCGCCGTCTTCCTTGTCTGTATCTTGGTCTGCTTCAGCCGCGAATTTGGCGTAGTGGTAAGTGATCGCTCTGGATGAGCGTGCGGGAATGGTAGAAGCGCGGTGGTTATTATTGACGACTACAGCGTGTCCCAGCTTCTGTCGGCGCATGGGGAGACTAGGTTGGATTTGCTGCATTTCGGAGCGATGTAGACTCGAAGTCGATGGATTGGGCTGAGAGGCGCTGGGTTGGACATCTCCAAGGCGACTGGATGAAGCTTGTGGTTGAGACAATGAAGTCGGCATATCGTTGTTATTATTGTAAGTCGACTGAGCCAATGACATCGTCGTTTCTTTGCGGCCCAGACGACGAGGCGCTGGAAAGGTGTTATGATGAAGTTGTGGTGCATTGTGGGTTTGGGGGGATGAAAGCTGCGTTCCGGAGAGATCGGCGTTGACGTTACTCGCTGGCCGAGTCATAGAGTCCATCATGGTCCTGGTGCGACCAAGCTGCCGACCGCGGGAACGGCCTGATGGTTCCACTGCTAACAGTGGCGACGTCGCATTCGCAGCCCTTTGCACATCAAGGAAGCTTGGGCGATTGCGGGTTAGACGAAGGGCGGCAGGCGACAACGGTGGAGTAGAGATATCCGCATTTGAGCTGACTCGCATAAGTCGCGGCATGGTCGTTGGGACCGCCGACATGCTCCCGCCAGTCGTCGATGGGGTAGAAGATGAGTCGAGGTGGCTTTCCACCTGGGAATTGGGGGGACTAGGTCGAACTGGTGATATCGTTCGGGCACGTCTCGGGGTAGGGTGCTCGACGTAAGCAACTTGCTGGATCTTTCGCTTACAAGGGCGGCGGTTGGTGCCGATCATGGTGGTTGACAAAGGGATGGCTAAAAGTCGTAGTTCCACATTGTCGATTTGGGATTTGGGTCTTATTGTGTTGTGTAGCCTGTACCGAGGTATTCAGCACGCACGAAGCTGGCGGAGAACGTCTGGTAATACCTGTACACCGCGCCCAATGACGAGCCCCCGGACCTCAGAGCTTGAGGCCCTTGATACCTGTCTTCATATTGAGGGCTGGATGTGGGTTGGAGGAAGATGAAGATTAGATGGTGGTCGAGGAAGAAGAGTGGTCGATCTGTTTGTCCGACAATTGTTCGCCCAATGAGGCAATGGGCGTCTTTCCAAAAATAGATCCGATTGCCAACGCAAGGCCCATGAACGACGATGGTCCTTGCACCCAACACTCTTTCAGGCCTCCTCCGACTCGACGCTTCGTTTCTAGACACTCGCCAAAACCTCCCTCCCAACTCCTGCCCAAACGCACCTCTCCTCGACCTCTCGCCTCTCGCATTTCCCCTCTAAATTCTCGATTAGGCAATTCCCAACACCCATCTTGTCCCTTTCCATGTCCATCCCTCTCCCATCTATGCGCTTTTTCGCATCGCCAACCCTCCCTTCTTCCCTCTTCCACCACGATTCAAGCCTCGCAAAATGACCACTTGCATGCGCGAGTAACCCTCTCGAACACACTTCAAGTCAACACAAGCCTCGCAAACTTGTCCTCCGCTCCGTCACTCCCTCTCCCCTCCAGCACCCTTCCCCTCACAAACACAGAGCCTCCAACAACTCGACTATACGCGTCATTTCCGCTCCCTCCCTTGCACTTGGCTACTGAGTACTGATGGATGATGTATCGGCATCGGGAAAAGGTTCTATTAATGCGCAAAGTGAGTTATATTCATCATTCTACAACTGGACAAGCCTTACAATACATGCAGGTAGACTCTATCAACTTCATCCAAGCCTCTCTTCGCGCGACCAAACACCCAAGTGCCTTCCTCCCCTCCAACCACCTCCACACCTATATCCCAACTAGCACCCGAAGCAACCCACCCTGATCCAACATACGCCATTCCACCAAAACATCTCAAACATCCTCGAACGAGTCAAACGCTTCCCCGAGCAAGAAAATCCGGAAAAATCCGAATTTTCAAAAATTCGTCCCCGACACAAAATTGAAGACGACTCACCCAATACTCAACCAAGCCTTTCGCAAACTTGGTCACGCGTACCCTGGACACGTACGAACATGGGGGTATCGTTGCTACACGGCTGCGTTGCGTTGCGGATGAGGTACAGAGGGATCTGTGGTTGGGGGAGAGGGTTGGTAAGTACTTGCTTACACGGTACTAGATGGCCTTTGCCATCATTATAATTACTCACATATGTTCTATAAACCTTCAATAAACCTTTTCCCATCAATACTTTCGTGCCCCAGAGTGATTTTGAAAATTCTTGGTCCGGGGTCAAGATCTAGGTAAAATCAAGAATACTAATGTCAGCACTTCGAGAGCGTGATAGATCATAGGTGGACGACGTACCATCAAGGATATATCATCCGCCAAGGGTGCAGTGCCGTCGTTAACGAGTAATTGACCTCGGTGACCTGGAGGAGGTAAACATGAAAAGTCATCATAGGTGAGTCAATAACCCATTCCAGACTCGCGAAAGCACTTACATATCATCAGCATAGGTCACTCATCGATCCTACGTCGTCCCTGACGCATTTCCGTGACTTTCAAAAATTCGGTCCATGGAGGACGTCCATGGTCGAAATTTCAAAATCTTGACGGAGCCCTTCGCAAACTCGGCCAAAGACACGCACATGACGTAGTAACTCGAGGGTATACTTGGCTTAGGCCAGCGTTTCGTCGTTCTCCAGTAATTGCACAATCTGTGTGCGGTCGCGGGGAGAATCAGAGGTACTGTCCTTCGTATCGATGTCAGGGCTCCATCAATGATACTCAACGATTCATAAACGACGTACCTTTCAGGGACAACAAGAGTCTAGCGATTTCCTCAAGATCCAAGCCCGAAAATCGAAAAATTCAATATTTCGGGCGGATGGGATGGCTTGGGATGGAATTGTCATAATCCCAGCCTGGCCGCTCGTCAAGTCGGTTGGACATGCGTGGGTGATCTAGGAACTCGGGTGTATAGTTGTGGCAGGCCGGCGTTACGGCGTTCGCCAGGAATTCGAGTTTTTCATCCACTTCGCGGGGTGCCAGTGAGTACCTGTTAATTTTGGTCAATTTCGATGTCAGCCACTCAGAAACCACTAACCAAAGATGGACAGACGACGCACCAGTGTGTGAATACACGAAACGAACCGATTCCATCAAGATTTCACGGATGAAAAAATCAGAGTTCTGGGGTTGAAGGGCAAAAAACTGCGAAATATGGAAATAGGTGAGTGAGTATTCAATGAACCTTGTTGAGAGAGCTTACCTTTGACTCAGGGACCATCAAGGATGGCTTTCTTGGTCGTAATTACGGCGTATTCGGTCGATTTGGGAATTCGGCGCGAGGAGGTAGGTGATGGGTTGAATTTCAAGAACCAATCGTAGGCCCTCGAAAACTCGGTCCAGGGATCGCCCATGGTCTACGAACACGAAAGCGTAGCGATCGTGGGGCGTAGATCTGTGGTTGGTCGTCAATTCATCATTTTCGGATGGGTACGTGCCAAGCACGCGTGTGCGCGATAACTATTCTAAACGGACGATTAGGCTCAAATAGGCGATGAACAATGGTTGGCTATGACTCACCATCGACGTGCCGTACGAACTAGGCTACCCCTTCGAGGATTGGTGGCGGAAACAAGGATTTTTACCCCGGATGATGGGCAAAACACAAACTAGCAAAATGTGAGTGAATCGCTCTAAAAACATGATTTAA
>JAPEVF010000417.1:0-39588 GCA_029747585.1 Pleurotus djamor
AAGGAATTTTGGTCAAGCACCGGAAGAAAGTAGCGTCGGACAGACGTTGGCCATGACGCTGAGAAGTGGTGATGTGAAAGAATTCATTCGCTCAAAGGGATCAGCCTTATATGTGTGAATAGTTATCAGCCTCGTGGTCGTTTGGAAGTGTCGAAGATGGACCCACAGTATTGAATAATGAAATTTTGAAAGCTTATTTCTTGATGCGGTGATGCCCCTCCCCATACCGTCCAAGAAGCGCCTGAACCTTTTGACGCAGACTTGTCGGATATCAGCCGAGGGGTTGATTCGACGTGCTGTTTCAGCGAAATAAGTATTCTCAGTACTGGTATCGAGAACTTGGTATCGAGAAGAGCCCTAACCATCTGAGGGTCTGAGCCGCATCAAGCGTCAATTGTTCCAACGCCTCAACATTGCCGAGCCCGCGATCAGCGGTCGCTGCGGAGAAGGTTCGAAATTCGCAAGATGACAATGCGTCATATTGACTTCACCGCAACAGAAGGAACGTATACTATTGAGAAAGGTCCTGCGTCAGTAAAAGCCTGAGGAGAAGAGAGACATACTTACTCTGGAAATGGGTTAGTGGGCTTGGTTGAAATTGTTGGAACGTCTAGTCAAGTCAGCCTATTCACGAATGTACAACCGAGGAGCACATTGTTTTGACCGAAACGGCAACCGTTGCAAGGTCGAGTGACCGGGAAGAGTACCTCCATTCCTCCTTACTCACGAAATAATACAAATAACCTAAACATCCCTTTTGTTATGAGCGACCCCACGACCCTATTGTCTAGCAATCAGACGGGATGGTCGCATCGTTGTTGTACGAAGCGGCTCTAACACCCAAACCCTTGCTAGCGAAAACCCTCCAGATCAAACACCTATTCGCACCCGCGAAGAGGTTAGCGTCGGCTTGGATCCATGCGTCACGGGCTTGGACGACTGTATACAACGGAAAAATCAATCAGTATTTCGGCAGTATGAGAATAATGCGAGGGGATGCTTACAGGTAGGATTACAAGGCTGCAGCGTCAACGCAGTCAAGAATAATCTCATGAATACAACATTGCCCGCCGTTCCACTGGGGTTGGTGAACGCGGTCGTTGAGTATCCCCGTGCCGAGATAAGGGAGGCATAGACGTTATGGAGCATGTTGGCCCAGATGGTGCCGATACTGTGGACAGCGGTGTTGCCTCGGACGTTGGAGTACATCAGAGGGTTGGTCGTTCTATGTGAAAAGGGCGAGCGAATGTTAGCATGGACTTGAAGGGAAGGAAGGACGAGAGGAGGGTGCTCACGCGCTGGTAGAGTAAGGATAAGCCCGAATACCCGCTGAGGAGTAAACATACGTCCCAAGGCGATAGTCACGAACAACGCCATCCTTTTGCCACAACCAACTAGCGAAATGAAAGTACATCCATATTAGACCTGATGATCGAATGAAAGAAAAGAAAGCGCACTTGGCGAAAGCATCACTCCACCCTTCACCCATACCACCCGACTCCGTAGTCTGCAAGCATCTTCCAGTACCACCACCGGTCATTCGGTTAGTGATACCATGCGTCAACTCGTGTGCAACGATGTCGTTCTCGAAAGCACCGTCCCTTCTGGGACTGTTCTGCGTCCAGAGGTACATCCTGCAACGTCCAGATTGCCCACTAAATACAATAGTCAATCTCTGATCGCAGAAAACAGTCAAAAGAGAAGAACGTACTCAGGCGGCGTCGCAAAGTTCGCATTGTTCGTCCCCGAAGAATCCTGCACACTCATCAAAACCCTATCATTCCCGGCACCTCCTCTGCCCCAATTGTTGTTCTGGAAGTTAAACGTCCTCTCCGTGAACCCATACAAATACGCGATATCATGGATCATGTTCGTCGCATAGAAAGCGTTCGTCCGCGCGGCGTGGGGGTTCGTGCCTGCGGTGGGTTCAGTAGCGGTGTTGAATGTGTAGAGGAAGTTGAGGGAGGAAGAGGATTGCGGGGTTGTCGTTGAGGTTGAGCCGGTGTAAGCGATGACGTTGTTTCCGCTGAGGGATCAAATACTGCGCGTAAGCAAAGCTAGGTGAGTACGGTGGAAAGGATCACGAACGCAGTGGCAGTGGTCGCCGTGCCGTCGTTGTGCCATCCGTTGGGCGAAGGTGTAGTGTAAGGAGCCTGAGGGTCGGTGATATCTTCAATTCCTTCCGGGAGGAAAGACTTGTTGATGGGAAGGGCACGGTACTGGGTAATGAGACACACAAACAAGCACTGAGTCACATTGTGAAAGGAGGAACGTGGACGGACTCACAGAAGCATGGGCAACGAAGTCCGTAACCGATACGAGTTCCCCAGTATGGGCATCAACAAAAGCCTCGTACCAAGCATCCGTCTCGTCGTTTTGAACTTGCACAACGTGTGTAAGGACGGCGCTTCCATCAGGCTTGGCGTAATATTCAAGAGCAGCAGGGTGTCCGTTGTACTTGCCCTCCAATGCGGATTCAGCAGCGGCAATGGCCTTTTCCAAAGTGAAAGAGGGGGTGGAAGCAGCCACGCGAGCTAGTGAGGGAAAATGTAACGAAATGAGAACGCGGGCTTCTGGGGGAAAAGGTGAATGATCTTACTGGGTTTGACGAAAGATGAACCAAAGGCGACGAGCTTATCGGCATTGAAAGCAACATTCGCGACAGCATTGGCGAAAGGGATGCCGTTCTAATCAGGGAAAAGAACCATGGTTAGAAACTTAGTATGAAGTAAGCGTGTATTGAAGGACCTACGTGTTTTTGCCTGACATAGCCGAAGGACTGAGATTCTTCGGTGAAGCCGGACTTGTATTCCAAAGCAGCGTCGTCAACACCGAGACGCTGACGGAGGACGGCAACGGTCTTGGACTTCAGATCGGGGAATCGCATGCCAGCCAAACCATCGTCAACACCGGCACCGAAGGTCTATCAACATTAAAATCCCATTAGCAATACGACTTCTCACAGATAGACATCAAGACATACAGCGTATTCCGTAGGAGGGTGGTAAGTCTCCACAGTCAGACCGCGGCGGATTTCGCGAACACGGTGAGTAGCGTGCTTCACGTCAGTGTCGAAGGGGACGGCCTGAGCGAGCGAGGCATAGGAGACGGCAAGGAAGACCGTTGTGAAGAACTTGTTGAAGGCGACCATGGCTGCTGAGAGAACCTGGGAGAGACGATGAGGAAGTTGTCTGAAGAACTTATTGCTCGAACTACAAGAAACCTTTTATAGTCGAATTCGTGAGCCCGAGATCCATGGAGAGAACATATACATAAACATACCAGGCATAGAGTATTTCTCTGCTCAATTATACGCGTCTTCCGATCCGAACAGACCCCAAGCCCAAGGAACGCGTGTATCATTGGACAGGAATGGACACATTGAAGGGGAGACGACCAGTCCAAGCCCAAGCGCATGCATGTTTGAACACGTTCACGGCTAGAGAAGCATGCAACCCTTGACTTCGAGAAGCTCTGTCACAAACATCGGAGAGTGAGTTGGTTTCCATATGATGAACGGAAAGTCGATAGTGGAGGTCTAATATCGGTGCAAGAGGCAACGCGGTTGCGAGAGTACCAAGAGGATTGGCATCAAACTTTGCGGCTTTGTATTGAAAATGGAGCTATGATGAAATGCCGATAGTAACTGGAAGTAAAGTACGACTCGAAATTCAAGGATTGAGACGGGCTCAACGACTATGGCAGAGGGCAGGTGATGGCTCGGATGATCCACAAATTCAGCCCATAGCCTAAGATGATATATAAGACTAGAAAGATATGACAAAACGCGCGACTCACAGATAAAGAAGCCAACACAATCAAGCATCCGCACAAGGGATCCAAGTCACTGAAGATTTCCACAATGCTTGCAATGCTCAAAGGAGTACGCCATCCAGCGTTTCCGCACCCGAGCTCGAATCCGGGTCTCAATCGTGCAGCACCAAGCTGCTTTGTGCATTATGGTCACTGGAGCGATAAGAGCCTCATCAGCTAAAGACTCTGATGAACCGCATGGAAAAAGGAACATACATCGCTTCGCGAACTCCGTTTGTCTTCATGACATACGAATACCAGCATGGCGTCTCAGAGCGTATCCCAGCATATTTCCGTCAGCGATTCGCGCCATTTTTGTGGCATGGAAGTCAGGATGAAGGAGCGAGATGGGCGTCGGGGTCGAAGTATCGGTGGGCGGACGCGTCGGAGACTCGGAGTTGTGGTCAGACAGACGCGCTCCTCCCTAAATTGTGGCTCCGCCGCTCCGAGAAACTCACAGCGCCAGTGGCACGCTTCTGCAGGTTCTCAAGTTCTAAAGTTGCAAGTAACGATTTTGAATTTCCACCATCCACTACAGAATCCCACTGCTTACTTTCTGGGTTGTTGCTCTCTAGTCAATTGACTCGCTTCATGATTCAGAAACGTGCAGAAACAACGCAGAAAGGTTTCACATTTCAATGTCGTCTTGACCTCTGATGGTATAGAAGTTGACCATGATTTACTATGGTCAACTTAGCTGCCATGAGGTCCGGACCACTCCAGGTATGTCGCTACTGTCTTCTCTTCCGCTTTTGCGCAATTTATGAAACTCGTACATGTACTAACCTAAAACAGGTAAGCACATTTATCTACGAGTCTGCCACATACTTATCGCTATGCTGGCGGGTAGCGACCCATAGTGCACCCAAGGCTACGTCACGGTAGTACCATTCTCACTGTCAGGCTTGAGCTTGGAGTCTTGAAGCTTGACCAACCTCCCAACTCGGTGGTGGCCTAGCCCTTTCCTTCATCTCCCCCCGCATTGAGGTTGAAACAAGATGTCCCTCATCACCCTGTACATCCTTGCGCTGTGTACGTTCCTTCCATACGTCGCGGCGCATTCAGGGTTGAAGCGGAAGGGGAAGCATTTTATCCTGATCGTCTTCGGGATAGTCGCTGGTACTTGTTCTTCTCCACTTTCCATCCTGAACACATGCCTCATTTACGTTATACGTTCTAGGCAGCATTTTCACGCTGAGCATACTTTGCGTCTGTGCATGTCTTTGGTGTAGTCGGCGGGTACGGCGGGTGGAACGTGACAATGAAGCACCTCCGCCTCCGGTTACAACGGTGCCAGCAAATTGGGCTTGAAGCTTCGAGTAGGCTCGGAGACTGAGGTTGCGTGGGGAGGAGAGGTTGGGCAGATGAATGATCGACCTCATCAAGGTCGGCGAAGCTTGGCCGCAAATCCGTTTTGGGAGACGCGCTTTCCTTGCAGTTGCGGTGGATGAATCATGATGGGGCTGGGTTGGGGGCTACTACAGGAGACTCGAGGGGGAGATGCACTCGATACCAAATAAACCGTCATCTTGCGAACTACTTCACAGGGGACAGTATGTATTACTATACCATAATATTCAGCGGTGTCTGCTCCAAGTCCGATGCCCAAAAAATCATTGTTATATCCAAGTTATATCCAAGAAATGTATACATGCAATACGCGGAGCAAGAAGACAAGAGCTAAGATTACACACATGACATCATATAGAGAAGAACGAACACCTAATCACGGCCGTTAAGCATGAACTTCTGGAAAAGCTTATTGTACTCCGTCCAGGACTCTTCCATTTTCGCCGCATGTCGGGTCTGCATAGACGACTTTTCTGCCTCCCAAGCTACCTGCTTAGCGTCCAACTGCCGCCGGATGTCGTCACGCTCGGAAAGGAGGTACGCTTTTTCCTCCATCCAGGAAGTGCGCATAGCCTGGATTTGGTTCTTGAGGTCTTGGATTTCGTCCTTGAATTCCTTCTTCATCTGCTTGATCTCCTCCTTCAGTTCTCGTTTCTCCTGCCTGAGCTCGTCCCTGTCTTTGCGGAGGGCTTCATTCTCCTTCTCCAACCTATCGATCTTGTTGTGCAACGCAACGACGTCGATGCCGTTACCGCTGGCGTAATCCGGCCTCCACGAACGAGAGAGTTCAATGCTCTCACCGCCGACGAGGTTGAGTCGGCGCGGCGGCAGTGAAGCTGCTACAGTAGCAGGCTGAGCAGCCTCGATGACAGAACCATTCGGCGATCCGGAAGGAGTTGTGTGAGGAATCGATTCGTCGTTGAAAGACATCGGTGACGATGGTTCGGAAGTCGGAACCGGAGATTCAGGTGCAGACGGGGGCCCAGTGGTGAGGTCCATATCGAGTGTGCGCGAGTTTGCGTTGGACGAGGACGCCGCTACATCCCGTGGATCACGCGCACGAGCTGGGGCAGGCCTCGGTTGCGGGGGGAGGATGTTGCCCCTAGAATCGAACCGGGGAAGGATTCCACAGTCTTCTGGAATGTAAGACTGCACAAAAAAAAATTAGGACAAGTCGTCACAGTGAAAATAAAAGAGATCTCACAGATTCAGCTTCATTAGAGCTGGTTGGAGTTCTTCGAGGGAAGGGTTGGCCAGCATCAGGTGTGCTATAGTAACTTCCTATGCCAAAGGAGATGTCGGCCATGGGAGAAGCAGTGACAAGATGAACTCTGCGTCTGCGAGGTTTCTGGGGTTTTTGCGTCCGCGGAAAGAGATGGGGTGTTCGGTGCATCAGGATGCTCTGAGTTATAACTTTCTGAGGGAGTACAACATGCGTCAGCTGCGCTGCATGATAGCGAGGTTTCTCTGAGATGGCGGTCATCGATAGGTGACTCAGGTTGTCGAACAATGGTCAGGGAAAAGTTGATGATGGTATGTTTCAAAGTTCAGTTCGATTACGCCAAGACTTGTGGGTGTTTGTTGGACCCCATTTTTCTTGTTACCCTGAGGCCTGAGCTCGTGATCGCGATTTCCCATATTGGGTTTTGCTCCCGTCGCTCATCAGTCAGACGGCCAGACCCCCAACTTCTAGTTGTCAATCGCGGTCTGCGTTGGCCACTGTATTGTAGTGAGTAACCATGATCTACTTTGCTTTATTCCCGTCTCATTCCGTTGCAGTACCCAAATTTTACTCGATTTGAAAATTTCATATCGTGCACTCGGTTTGCTTTAGATCTACATCCTGAGTTGCAACCCGGACGCAATCCCCGTAAAACAGCCTAGCGTGATCAGCGTGCTTAATAGGCTTGCTTTCTTCCTTCCCGGTCCCTGGAAAGCGTCGGAAATTCATGTCAAACTTCTCACCGTTTCAACCAGGTTTATCGTGATCTTCCTCCTCAAGAAATCGGTGTTCACTCAATTTATTACTCGCTCAATAGTATGAAGGCCCCCAGCGGACAAAAATACTCGTCTTTAGAGGGTGTTCTTGATTTCGTCGGAGGCCTTGATTTCGATTTCGAGTTGGGGGTTTGGATTTCGGAGTTTTAATTTGGATTTCGGCACCAATAGATTTCGACTTCAACACGGGGAATTGAATTTCGGGCCGTGAACTTGAGACTCAGAGTCAGAGAGTTGGTTTTCGGAGCGGTAAATTTCGGACAACGAAACCATGGGAAGCGTCAAGCACGTGAGTGACTGCGTATAATAGGAGATAGGAGCGCCACTTGTCCGGCATGCGATCCGAGTTGGCAGGACTTTCCGCTACCTACCACCCGCGCAACGTTCAACACCAGCTGCTCTCTACTATACATTACTGCCTACTTCTGACACCACATCAGCCTAGAAGGCAGCAAACTTGTGAAGGAAGTACCTGTAATGGGGTTTTCTGGCGCTGCGTCGTCTGAGTGCTGAGATAAGTTAGAGCTGTCTCAACCCTTGAGAAGAGCATCACATAATCTAAGGGCGAGCAAGAAAAGGGCTGAGGGGGGATGTTGAGCTTGTGAGAGTCATTGGGAAGGAACAGAGTCTTGTAGATACAAGAAGGTCAGGCGGCGGTACACAAGAGTCTTGATGAACTGCATAAGACGAGTTCAAGGTGAGCTTAAAGTTGGGCACGAGGAAACTGCAAACGTAAATCGTGAACTTGGAGGTACCATAGCTGCGCTTTGCTCACGGCTCGAAGTATAAACGCGAGTTATACGGGTCATCGAAATTGTCATGTACGTGACAACTACTTTACATTCTTGTGCAGTACAAGTACCGATGAGACTCCAGCCCTTCGCAGCGACGGTGTCCTATGCAAAGCTATGTGCCTCTTCAAGCCTCTCGCACTTACAAGAATCATGCTACCTTCCCGTCGCTACAATAATACAAGATTCTTCTACTTGGCTGCGACTCGCACGTCTTTCCAATCCCTCAAGCTCAAGTTTGAAACTCCCTCCTCTCCACAAACCTAGTCTCGCCCATCCTCAGCTAATGTGTTACTCCCTCGAGGCTTGACACAGCACTAATCTCAGAACAACATTCATAAAGGTATTTCTGTCATAAAGACGATGTAGGCGCGTAGTTCAAGACAGCGACGTTGTACGTTGGCGACCATGATCGTGGCGTCTTGAAGGCTGGCCGTCAGCTTGTTGAGACGGTAATACGACTGGTGTAATTCAGAGACCATGGACGCGACCCAGTCCCTGTTGGTATCTTTCGACCCATAAAGCAGCGGGTTTTTCTCGACCGTCTGGTAGTAGACATACACGTCTTTCACCTGCGCCAGCAACTTCGCCCTAAAATCCTCAGAGACCAACCCCACGCCAGAAGCCGTCCCTCGGTCGTCCACGACAAAGTCGGAGTTCTTGGGTGTACACCACAAGATGAAGGCGGGGTCTTTCGGGTTCTTGACTTTTGCTTGCACGCAGGAGAGGTGGAAAGTGTCTGGATGATATAGTTGTGGCCAAAGGAAGGGGTCGTCGGGTCCGTATCTGCCATCCCTCCTCAGAATCACCTCGCGCCGGTCGTCCATAGGGACTTCGAAGAGTTTGTCTCGATTGGGGGAGGTAATAAATTGGTCTGAGCCAATTACATCGCCTACGAGGCCATCGAAAGGTTCGAGTACTAAGTAAACAGGATTTAGCCGATTAAATGATGTTGAAGGGAGAAAAACGACATACCTTCCCTGACGGAGGAGTACATTGTCAATAGCGATGGATCATTGACAATGTCGTCGTCGAGAACTGCGAGATAATGAGAAGGATAAGAGGGGAATAGTGAAGATTAACTGACCGGGTCGGATGCTTCGTCGTGTGATCATGTTGGGATATCTAAGGATCGTGATTAAAACGTTTGGGAAAGGGTAGATAGATGAAGAGAACGAACCCTGGAAGGGTACGAGGAGGAAAAGGTGGGTCTTGAAGAGGGTAGAATTCGGCACACAGCACCACCAAAGCGCAAGTGTGGGTGCAACAATCCAGTTGCTTGAGTGCTACACCAGGTAGACAACTCGGGGAAGGGGGAAGGGTGCGACGTTGAGAAGGATTTGAGTTTTCTTGAGTGGAACGTCGACGACGATGACGACGTGGGGCTGCAGGACGTGGTTGGCGATGACAAAGTCCCCTGGGCACAGGGTTTGAGATTAGATGTGATTCAAACTCCGATTCGTGATAAGATAACTTCGGTGATTCGGAGCGAGGGAAGGGAAGATTAGATGCCGAGGAGAAATCATGATTAGATAAGATGACCAGATCTCGGACCGACAAAGACCCGAGCTGTGATACGTCATCAAATCCATGGATTGCTTAGTCATCCTCACGCCTCCTTCTCAGACTCCTCCTTCTCCTCCTCGTACTCCCTCTGCTGTCCCTTGGTCCTCGCCACTCGTCCGTCTACGTCGCTCGCAAAAATCGAAGAACGTTCCCCCTTCCTCCGAGCTACCACTTGATGTGGTGCTCAAAGCAACTGGATTGTTGCACCCACATATTTCATCTCGGTGATGATATGTGTCGACTCTAGCCCTTCGATCGCTCGCCCTTCCCCCTTTTTTGAAATCTGTCCAGCAGTAGGCGGATCAGCTCCTCATCGTCGCCCCCCTCGAAAAATGCGGTGTTCCTCATGAGTCATCTGAGCTGGGTGACGCGGATCGCCGGAAAACTGGGACGACCGGTTGCCTAGATCAGACGGATGAAATTGCTGGCTACGATGAGGAATTCGCTGAGGACTCCTTACGCTACTTAGTAGCAGAAACGCTGAAGGCTTGTGAGTTTTTACGAGCTCATTAGGTCGTCTGGAATATTTCGTACTAATAGATTGTTTTTTTTTTCAAGGTAGTATTCTACTTTCTCCCTCTGGGACGAATCGAGTCGATTCGATTGGAGTAGGTTAGCATAGCATAAAGGAGGCGGAATTCGTACCTTGTGATTACCACCCCAACGGTCTGGCTGACGGTTCCAGGCGAACTTATAATTCTGGTAAGTTTTTTTTCTCTTCATCCCCTCTCAAAAATCCCCCACGTTTTCTAAAGTCTACTCCTCACAGAAACGATGCCTTCCGCTTCGCTCGCTGCTACACTCGGCGCACTTCTGACCGTTACTTTCAAAAATCCTCCCGCTGCGGAAGATGCTGCGAAATCTCTCATAGAAGACCCTCTTACCATGGAACGTGTGGGTTTCATCGGTATCGGCGACGACAAGTTCAAGCCTACGTGTCTCACCGACGAGAGCGCATCCCTCTTTCGGACCTTCCTTCGAACTGTGCGAGACCTTCCCAACGCGGACAAGGTGAAGTACATCCAGGACGGTACGATTGACGGTGCAGGCCGACAAGCGTATAAGTCTTGGTTCAAGTCCATTTGCGGGGACTTTAACCGTCGCGTGGAGTTGGCCATGTCCGAGACGGGCTACCATCCCCTTCAACTCCTACAGACAAGGATCGACGACGACTACTTCGATATCAGTTCGACAGCGAGCGCTGCCTTGACGGACGTCGCCCTCGCCCTGTTTGGTCCAATCGTGCTCGACGGCAGCGACGTACTCGTTGATAGCAACCTCATCGGATATATGAAGACCCTTCTCGTATTCAACTACCAGCGGATGGCACGACATCGTGTACGATCCCAGAAAGATATTGATGCAGCGGTGGAGGCGATGGAGGAGGCTATGAATGGTGAGTTCCTAGGATTGGTGCCGTTTCTCCCTTCTGATCGTTACCACCAGCTGTCAACGCCTCAAATCCCCCTAAAATGAATGATGTCCGTGTCGCCATTCGAGCTTGTAAAGCCGTCATCTCTATTGCCATCTGGTTCCCCGAACGCCTTACCCAAGCTGAAGAACACATGGCTTTTTTGGACGGCTTCGTACGTCGAAACGCTAAGGTTCCAGAAGGTTTAGACCCACACGTCGTGTCCGAGAAACCTGGAGCGGAGGAAAGAAGTACGTTTTCTGCGATTTGAAAGTCCTTCCCTGGCTAACCTTCGTCATTTTAGTTGCTCGCGCTCGGGAAAGAGGCTACAACATCAAGGCTTCTGACTCCGATCTCTCAGATCCATACCAAATCAAGCAGACCCTCCTAGCCCTCGTCACCTACCTAGAGGAAGTCAACGCCGCCGACGCTAACCCACACGCTGAAGACCTTGAAGATATTTCCCCAGATGAGCTGTTCTCTGAGGACGGGGATATGGGTGTCGATCTTTGGAAGTCGAAGTCCCCAGAGGAGCTTCAGTCTTTACTTCTCTTCCCCGGTGGCAAGCCGCAGGATTGGAATGCGTACAGCAGCGTTTCCGGTTCTACCTGCTGGGAAAAGGATGTCGATCGTGCACCGTTCCAAGAAGGGGGACCGGGGTTCAATCCTATCGCCCTCCACTGGCATCAATTAGCTGGTGTCTGCTCCTCGACGTTCAAGATGTTCACGGCCGAGCCCACCACCAACGTACCAGGTACTATTTTAGCAGACGGGGTAGGCGTGGGGAAGACTGCTCAGATCATGGGGACCATCGCGTTCTTGCAGCAGGTCTTCGTTTCGGAGCAAGCCGCAGATCGTTCGCGTCCCCCTCTCATCGGTACGTTGATTGTTGTGGCATATGGTGGCGTATAACTGACTTATGTTCAACAGCAAATCGTCCCTACTTCATGGGAAAGGGTCCTGTTCCGGACGCTCCTCATCTAATCGTCGTTCCCCTCTCCCTGATGGCCCAATGGCACAAGGAGCTCCGTACGTTCTTCAAAGACGGCGCCGTGGATATCTTTCGGCTTCCCCTTGCGACTGGCGACGTTAGAAAATTCTTCAACCACCCCAAAGGCGCATGGAAGCGTTCGGAGCAAAAGATGCACAAAAGGATCGTCATTTGTGCTCAATCCGTAAGTTTCTATACGTTTGAGCAGGTTCAATACTGATGATACTCGCAGACGTTCACTACCCTTACTTCGAAGTCGTACAACTGCGCAAGGGGCGCAGCTTCAATCCCAGTCGACCGTAGCCGTATCCGCAAGCCTGATAGCATCAACACCGGTACCATCTTCGACATCGAGTGGTGCACTACCACCATCGACGAAGCTCATCTCTTTCGTGGTCCTACTCGAGGTTTCGTGGGTGCCTGTCAACTACGTCTCAGTGGGAAGACTTGGGTGCTCAACCTTGCCACGGCTACCCCCCTCTACACCCAGTTTCGGGATGTTTTCAACCTTGCTCGGATGATAGGGATCTCGGACTTTTCCCTTACGGAGGGCTTACTGTGGGAGAAGACTTTGGCGCGGCGTATCCAGGCTACGAAACGTTCCCTAACCCAGGCTCAACGGAATGCGTTGCGTACAGGCGACCTACGACAACTCACCGGAGAGTCAGTCGACAACTCTGCTGCGAACGAGATCCGTCTCACGAATTACAGCGTCGTGAAGGAAATCCAGCGTGGCCTTGGTCATAACATCATCCGTCGTACGCTGGATTCGAAACAATACGATGGTACCGCTCTCAACGGCAAAATGCCCCCAGTGACGTCGCACACGATCTTCGTGAAGTTGACGGAGCGAGAGCTCAAGAACTTGCAGCTCCTCGTCGATGAGATTGGGGGTGGCTTGGTCCCATCTGATCTGCACCTAGAGGTAGATTGACAAGCTCCTCCTGTGTATTTTAATCGTTAATTCCATTTATTAGCACTTCTGGTTGAAGTATCGCATCGGCGTGATTTTCTTCAACATCTTCGGCGACGATTGGCCGGAACTCATTGACGGCTTGATCAATGGGATCCCCTACGATGCCTGCTTTAGTAGCAAGCTTCAAGAATGCATCACGCTCGTCAAGCACCTGCTGTCGCACGACGGAGTAGATCACGCGTACTGGACTGAGGAGGATGGGCTTGTATGCCCCCCAATTACACCTGGGACGGAAGTTCGACAGACGAGGAAGGTTCTCGTGTTCTACGAGTTTACCATGATGACGCCGACAATAGTTTCGGTGAGCATATGGTTTTGATTTTCGCATATCGATATCTAACCTTTCGAGAAGATTTTCCGGCATTTCGGAGTGGACCCTTACGTCCTCAACAGTACCCTCAATGACCGGGAGCGAGAGGCTGTTGTATCAAGTTTCGTAACCGGTACTGACCCCGCTCGACGCGTTCTCCTTTTTTCCGCCGTTGGAGCGGTGGGATTGAATCTCACCTGTGCTGATGTTATCATCATGCTCGTAAGCCGTATTGCCTTCGTTTACCATGGGACATGAAATCTAATAGAACCGTTAGGATACGCAGTGGTCCCAAGTTGGTGTCGAACAAATCATCGGCCGTTGTGCTCGACTGACGCAAGAAAAACCCGTCCACATCTACTACCTGCTCGCGTTGCAAACAACGGACGTGTTGATGACCACACTCGCTCGGGAGAAAGGCGAGATGCTGGACACCCTTCTTACCCGTGGTGGTAATGAAGAGCTGGAGAAGTTGCTCAAGGGCATCAACAGCAAGGACTTGGGTAACGACGACGCACTTGAAATTGATCCGGCGACGGGGTCTTCTTCGACCACCAAAGTGAGCAGGCGTACGAGGAAGTCTGCTGCGAGCAAGGGCACTGCTACCGAAACGGCGACAACTTCGTCCTCGCTGGCTAGGCAAGCAGTAACCGCGACGTCTTCGTCGATTTCGACAAACCCAACTGGTGCATCGACAGAGGTAGAAGGCAGGGATAAGAAGGGGAAGAAGAAAGCCAATGCTGCGAAGTCGAACGCGGTAGTAGCGTCAAAGAAGAAGAATGTGAAAGGGAAAGGAAAGGCTGTTTCGCCTCAGTACGTTCCCCCTTCGTTTGACGAGACTTCTCCGCCACCGTCGTCCACTCGGACATCGGTTCCTCCTTCTCCTCCTCCTCCTCCTCCACCTCCTCCACCTCCTACCTCTGCTCCACTTCGCGCACCCGTCGTTCCTCAAGCTCTTCCTAGTACCGCGACTTCTCGTGTGCCTCGTCCTTCACATCAACCACCACCTACTACCTCTGCTGCTCTTCGAGCACCGGGAGCTGCTCCTCCCCGTCTTCCCCCTCCTCCTGCTCCTGTTCCTACTACTTCGTCTTCGGCAACACCGTTGGTTCCTCCACGCGTGTCCGATTCTCCAGCTCGGGACTCTGAGGATGAATATGACTTTGAGGGACCGCTCGGACTGGTCGTACCGCCAACTCCGGTGAAGCCACAGCCTCCAGCCCAGCGTACGTCGTATGCCCAGGTGGTCAAAACTAATCGTTTGCCCTCGACGACGTCGAAAGGCTCGACACTTGTCCAGTACGATTCTTCAGACGCCGAGATGGCGTCGCCACCACCTACTTCACAAGAACTTCCTCCTGCATCAGCCACCCCATCTCCAACAACAACAGCTAGCGTTCCTGTAACTTTGCCACGCCCTGCAGTAGCAACAGGATTTCATACTTCGTCATCGGTTCTGTCCGCGTTTTCAAGGAGTATAACGCCTCCACCCCGACGACAGAAGGTGCCTCAGCCTGAATCACCTGAGTTGACGCCGTCGAGTGCTATCCGTCATCAACGGAAACGCACCAAGACCACGAACGCCGTCGCAACCACACGCCGAGTCGTCTCAAACAACCATTCCTTTCGTTCGTGCGCGCCAGCCTGCCACTACTCCTCCTCCCGTGTCTGCTCCTGCATCCGTTGCTGCCCCTGTACCAGCCGCTGTTCCTCCTACCCGACGACAGAAGGTGCAGGTGCTTCAACCTCATTCCCTTGAGGGATCGGTGTCGAGTGCTATCCATCATCAACGAAAACGCACCAAGACCACGAATGTGTCGCAGCCACAGGCAGAGTCGTCTCAAGCAACAGCATCTTCTCTTCGTGCTATGAAGGCTGTTACTGCTCCGCCGCGTGTTTCTGCTCCTCCTTTCGTCGCGGCTCCTCCACCGAACTCGGATCCCTCAAATCTATTTGACGACGACGACGGAGTGGACTTTGCGTCAAGGAACCACCCGCATCAGCGCCAAAGCCCAATCGGTCATCCCATCGTTTCGCAACCGCGTCTTCCAAATTCCCCGACATCATCTCGTCGGTCTGCATCTCCTCCTACGACTTCTGTAACGCAGCATATGGAACATGGCGACTTGGACGATGATCCCTTCCAAGCGACCCAGGATACGCCGGCATCTGATATCGAGGACTCAGACGATGTGATTCCTCCTCGTCAACACCTTCCGACTGCTGTGACTGCTCAATCGAATGATCGAGTGGTGAATATGCGGTTGACTAGCTTCCGTGGTCGAGCCCAAGCTCCCCCTCGTCGTACCTACTCTACAAAGCGTGGACGTAAATAGGCTGGCTTGGACATTCTTTAGTACGGACTTGATTGTTACTACACGTTTTCTTACTGTCTCTGGGACTTTACATTGTCTCCCTCACAGTCTGGGTTATGTTTCGATGCTGTACATATTCACAGTCTGTAAACGTCTGTACGTATACGTTGGATGATTGCTCTACATTGATGGTCAGCCATGTAGACCTGAGAGATGGTGCGACGACAATATGCCGCTCAGTACACGATGTGGTCAGCCCGGAAGACCACAGCCAAGGAGGAAGGCTTACAGTGACTTTGCGTGGAAAGATTTACCCCGACGCTTCGACGGCAACTCAGCCCAGGACTCTGGCATGTCCCTGTGTCGTTTCCGCTGTAATCGCAGTCAGCCAGGCAGACCACACTGAGCAAGAATGACGTGGATGTTTCCACAAATCTTCAATGCAACTCTGCAATGTCGCGCGTTTGAGCGAAGGAAAGCGTCGGCTCTTTGCACGGTCAGCCGGGACGACCAAGTATGGGGGGGGGAAGCAACACATCTTCAACCAAGAGGTAAATGCGATGTGGCTCGGTGTACATTACGGTCAGCGGGGAAGGACCAGTGGAGTATTAGGTGTGTGAGAGTCATGGGGCTATTCTTCTGATGGCCAGCCGGGCAGACCACGACTCGAGCGGAGATACACAACTTACGAGAATGGTGTTTCCGTCACTGTGGTCAAAATACCTGAAACTTACCTCTACTCAACAAATCGCAGATTTGTAAATGTACCTTGTTACGCTGCTCAAAGTTGCTTATACCCCCATGCTCCCGCATCATCGGGCTAGCTACGCCCGAGTTTTCGAAACGCTACGTCGCCCTTTGGTGGTGTTGTGTTCAACTCTCCTCCCCGGACTGAAATTACTCCTCCCTCCCCGCAATAGCATTTCGATCGGTTGCGACTATACGGCCCTGAGAGGTACGTCATGCACCCGTATTCTCCCAAGTTTACGAAAGGCTGACAACGATATTGAGTCAGCCAGGTGGATTTTTCCCCGAAAACAATCTGAAAAACTTGAATTGCCGATGCAATTCTTGATGCGACAACGTGTTTAGGCCTCGAAAGGTACGTACTAACCTTCCTTTATCCACCCATTTTAAGCAGCTGACACATTGTTCTTCTTGTTGTAGAGTTACCCCTTCCCCACGGGGAGGAGACCTCTCGTTTGGAGTTCGAGGGCCGAGTTCGAGGTCCCAGAGACCATAGACACTCCCTAACGGACCTACGAACGCATAGGTAAGTCTTCTAGCAGCCGAATCAATGACGTTATACTTACCTTTCATATTTGTTCTTGCAGGACACCTAGATCGCCGAAAACAGATTTCACGCTCGCAAGGGACTTGTACACACGAAGGATGGATGCATAGGGTAAGTTAAACGTTTATATTTCGGTCTATTGAAGTTTTTACAGGTGGCGTAGTACAGGGAAGGGATACGGGACTGATCGGGGGAGGGTATGTACAGGGGGGAGAGACCACGCCGACCGACGTCAAAGCACGGCTAGATCTCCATGGTCGGTGGGGAAACAGTGATCTAGATGATAATGAAGCTATTGGTAAGTGTCCCCGAAGATACGAAAACAATCTGAGCTGATCTTTGTGNTTTTTCGTGCCGCAGCCGCTTCGCCCCAAATCCATCCGTTCTCCTTCAAACCGCACACAACGCCGACGCGGACGACCACCCACATGTTCGATTACCCAATCCCCAGCTTATTCCATTGGTACGTCGGTTGGTTCTCGTGCCTTGACCCATCCCGCTCATGCTGGCTGGATTGTTGCAGAGTGCCCGAAACGACGCGGAGGAGCTTCAAAGTTCGGGTATACGTGCCTAAAGAGTATAGTAAGTCATTGATAAACTTTTTATATCGAAAGAAATAACTGAAAACGAACCGTTCCCAAATTTCCAGATAGCCGGCCAAACCTATCCCTTCAAACGACTCGGGAACGGCTGGGTAAATCGTCCCCATGTTCAAGGATCGTGAAGACGTGTTGGTTAGCATCGTCAAGCGCACGCGTTTGACGCTCGTGGTGTTGTTTTCGGGACTTGGGGTTCCGGGGGCAGCGGGAGGGGGTAGGCATCCAGGGTGATGGCTAGGATGGTTGGGGGAGCGCAGAGAGAAGGGGAACGAGTGCCTAGAGGGTAAGGTGAGTCAGGTATATGCTCTTTACAGCGGAGGAATGAGGGACTGACTTACAATCATCGTTTTTCTGCGCAGCCGGCCCAACCAACATGGGCGGATAACTCATCAACGCTCCGATGGTTCGTCCTGCCCTTTTGATATGTTGATTATGTATTGATAGTCTTGCTGTAGCTCGCTTCGTTCGAGCAGGAAGTCGAGGGTTGGTGATGATGTGGGGTGCGGGGTTGTGGGGAAGGGACAAGGTGCCGGATGACCANTTAGGAGAGGGGAGAANGCTTGGGAGCGGTGGGGAATAGTTGGAATAACGTCCTAGAGTGAAGGTAAGTCGTCCGTGCATCTCCTAGAGGGGAGGAACGCACCTATTTGACTGCCTCCATCCCCAGAGCATCCCAGCCTTCCCCACGGCGACGACGCGTCCTCCTGCCAGCAAAACGGGTGGGATTGGTTTGCAATTAGTCCAGACGGGGTTCGGGAACGCAAATGACGATGCGTAGAGGAGAGGGAGTGGCTGGATGGGTTGGTTGACGTTTCGACATGGTGGAGGTGGACCAAAAGATAAGCGGGCGCCAAATCGAGCGCGCATACACGATAACTTCGAAATTACAAGTAAAAATCAGAATTTATGTACTTTTCAATGCGAATACAAGTTGTTCAATGCGTAAAACATGGAGAGGGGGAAGAGGGACAAATGTACCTTGAAAAAATGGTTGCGTTGTCGTCGTCTACCCTCGAGTTACTACTCGTTGGTGGAGTAGTCAGTGTACTACACTTCGGCTGAGATGCTCGGCGGCTACAAGGTGGGATAGGTGGTTATTGTGACGTCGGTGGTTCGGAGGTGGTTNGGGTTAGGGAGAGGAGAAAGAGAGCTTGGGCCGGGAGGGGGATGGGATGGCTTGGTTTACGTTCCGGGTGAGTGGCGAAGACAGGGTGGAGACATGGGTGCGCATGACTAAGTTGTCGCTTCAGTGCAAGTGAGGGTTATCCAAACATGGCTCTCCTCTGTTTCCATGGTCGTCCCGGCTGACCACACTCTGCACAGACACTCATCCCTCTCCCATCACATTCCATTTAACTTCAATGCAGAGTCACCGCTGACGACTCTCAAAGCCCCCCTTGTTGGTGTGCCGTTGACTTTATTTATTATGCAGCCGTTCTCCGGGTTTTCTCACATTCTCATTCACCAACCCTCAAGACTATACTCACACTTCGTTGTTTTTCATGTCAACGAAAAATGAAAATTACCAGGTCCAATTGAGGCGTGGTCAGCCAGGCTGACGGGGATAAGTAAACGGAGGGATGGGTTTTGAGTGTGGGATGAGTAACGATGATGTGGCCATTCATGTTCTGGGGTGAGTACGAGAGTATTCACTAATGAGAGACTTGTTGTTCAGTATGCTCCGATGTTTGATGAGACGCCCCGGGTAAATAACAGACGGGGTCAAACGGCGATTGGTTGGGTCAAACGGGAGAGGAGAAACTCAACGTATAGTGTGCAGGGCACGTTGGATCAACTGTGGGATGAGAATAAGGTGTCAAGTTAAGTTGCAATTCTTGTAATGGACAACAGATTCATATTAGAGCAGATTTAATAGTCATATTATAGCGGAGAATCGATGCAACACCTCAAGGCAAATCATGGTGAGCCGGGCTGACCGTGACACACTGGGGACAGTGGTGGTCAGCCCGGAAGACCATGGGAGAGGTGGAGTCAACCTGTGGTCAGCCAGGCTGACCGTGATATACAAGGGACACTAACACTCATCGCTGAAGACCGCACTCAACCCATGGTGAGCCGGGCTGACCGTGACATACTGGGGACAGTGGTGGTCAGCCCGGAAGACTATGGGAGAGGTGCGCTCAACCTGTGGTCAGCCAGGCTGACCATGACTTCAGAGGGTGGACTAGCTGTGCTCCGCTCTCATGTGTGGTCAGCCTGGCTGACCGTGGGTTTGTGCAGCCTCAAGACAGCGTATACTCGGGATGCATTAGGGTTTATTTCGGCTGACCTAGGGTTTATTCTGGGATTCCTAGGGTTTATTTTCACCCTAGGGCGGTTTTATCGGTCATCTCATTTTTCTTCTATATAACCCTAACCCTAATGGCGGAGTCCAGTTACAACAGTCTGCGTAAATGACATCTGCGATTATTGAGATAACAGAAGAAAACCCCTGATAACTTAGGGGTCTGACATTTAGCAAATAATCACTTGAAATTTCCCACGGTCGACTTGGCATTTTCTCACGGTCTTTACCCATTAGGGGGATTCCCACGATGTCCCTATCGATGATTGAAGTCCAAAATGTTGCGGACACCTCCCAAGGCTGCTCTACCTTTACTCAATTGGCCTACCTAACCTCTGAAATGAGTCCTTCTTTGAGACTTGGGTAGTTAGGGGCGGGAATGTGATATCTTGAGGATAGTGTGGGTTAGGGGGTATGTGACTCTTGGCAAGGGCAATATTTCCTATATAATACCCATACCACCTACTAGAAATTCCCCCTCCCCCTTGTTTCCCTACCCAACAGTCCCACTACTACACAGTCCTCCAACCATGCCTATCCAGCTACCCCCTGTCGTTGACGTCACCCTTGAGGAGTACCTCGACGGTTTCGTCGAACTTTTTGAAGAACCGATGTACGATGGTAAAGTTGAAGACCTGGTCAATTACTCGCTCTCTGGTCTCGATCTCCGGCAAAATACCCAAATGCGATTCAACATGGTTGCTAATCACAGTCTACCTGATGGCAGTCCCATCCCGCAGATCGAACGCGACTACGACTCCCTCTTAGGCTTTACCGAAAACCTGGCTCAACTCTCCAATATTAATATCTATCCTGAACCGCCTAATTTTCTTGCGACGATCAACTCCAATGTTCATATCAAAGTGCCATTTATTTTAAACTCGGTAAGCACTCTATCTTTGCCCCTGAAATTGCCATCCGTTTCCCTTCACTCCAAATCATTTCGATTCCCCTTCCTTACTTTGCACGTCCTTCCACTTTTTCACCGAGTGTCTGTTTTCGGCGCACACCAACCAACACTACACGGGCTTCTCAGAAGGCCATGTTGACCTCATCTACGACTTTGACTTCTTAAGTCGACTTTTGTGTCCGTCTCAATTTTTTTTTCGTCTCTCGCAACTCAGCAGTTATAAGTGTGCCGATTTGCTTCGACGTGCTCCGGGCTTCCGGGAAGGTCACTGTAACTGAACACCATGTTGACATTCTTTACCACTTTGATTTTGACTTTGACTTCACATGTCGATGTTTTTTCTCCGTCATAAGTCCGCCGTTTCGTTTCAGCCGTGCCCTGGGCTTCCAGGAAGGCCACTGTACTGATCGGCCATGTTGACCTTTTTCATCACTTGACTTTGACTTTATAAGTCAACTTTTTTCCTCCGTCACACAAGTCTGCCTTCTCGACGCACCCACACACTGGGCTTCTGGGAAGGTCATTGTACTGAACGCCATGTTGACCAATGTGATGTTCACTTTGACTTTGACTTCACAAGTCAACTTCTCTTTCTCAATGGCGCAATTTCACAAGTCTGCCGTTTTGCTTCAACCGTATGATACACTGGGCTTCTGAGAAGGTCATTGTATTGAACGTCAGGATCACTGACTTCACACTTTATTAGGGTCCTCAAAGTGTCGACCCCGCCGAAATTCCTAATATCCTACTCGGAAAAGTTGAGGACCGCCACCAAATTCGACTTTTCTTCCCTCATCTCAAGACTGCCGACCGTGACGAAGTCAATTCCAGCATTCTTCGCCTTGATGAGCGAGAATTTCTTTACAACAACATCGTTCTCCCGTCTGTCAAAGAGGCTATTCCCGCATCCGCCAAAGATTGGCCACCTTCTCATAAGGCGGAACTTTTTCGAGGCAAAAACCGTGGTCCAGGAATGCAGCATAGTGCTTACCTTCTTCGCCGACAGGCATTGCCTGCTTTCAACAACGCTCTTCGTCGACGTCTCAATGAAAATCCGCCATACCACGACGCTGTCTTCTGTACTCAAATACAAGGCGTCAAGGGGTGGACCACACACGAAATGTTCCCCGACTCCGCCGAGCACGCCTTCAATCATCTTGTTTGCGACTTGGACACCTCGGAAGGGCATTGGTGGGTCGACGTCGCTGTTGAATTTCAAGATGGCGATCGAGCGATTTTATGGAAGAAGGATGCCGCAGCATTGCTTATGGCCTACGCACTACGGATCCCCAGACTGCAAGCCGATCGCATTGCCAAATCTGATGCATGCTCTCGGGATGTCAACGCGCACATGGTCGAAGTCGCTGGGTTTCGCGCTACGTTTCGTGACCCGGTCGGCGAGTTTTCTGCGTCATACATGCAAGCGTATACTACCGACAAAGCCCTCACATATCACAAACACGGGAAGCAGCACTCGCAGAACTTGACGACGCACAAGGCAATGCGAGGGAAACCACCGAAATACATCTCAGACCTTGGCGACTCTCTCTTGGACGCTCGAGAGAAAAATGTTGCGGCTCGTCTTGAAGTTAGAGTCCCCCTTGTTCATGCACAAACTTTCCTTATGGAATTTGACATGCTTATCATTCGTGAGAGCGTCCTGAGTCTCGACGCGGGTAACTTCTGGTACGTACCCATTTGTGGGCTTCCTGCATCTCTTACTCACCTCTTTAATGTAGGAGTTGGCGGCTGGTACAGCTTTGTGGCATTTCCCATGCTCTCACCGCTATCAACGACATGTCCAAAGAACACAGGCTCATGCGGTCGGTGTTGACGACGGTTGCAGCCCTTACATGGTACACAAACAGCATTCATAGTCGCCCATCAGACACCTCCGCAGGTAGGGCGTGTCACAGAGCCGCCACCACCATGTTGGAAGACTTTTCCGACCAGGATTTGGCAAATATCGGATACCAAGAACATGAAATACTTGACCTGCGAAGGGAATACGAACGTAAACCCATCGCCCCGCATAACATCATATGGATGCGAAGAATATACTTCCCGCCAACGGCTAACGCTGTTCGACTCCCCATCTCTCGAACGATTCACTTGGACAAGTATAAATCTGTCTTTGGAAAAACTCACGCTGAAATTCGAATCGACTTCTCCGCCGCATCAATGATCCGACGCGCTGATCTGCCTGCAAACAGATTCCCCATGAACAAGGGTCCCAGCCGAGTCTACAATGGACCTGAGCCACTTCCAGTACTCGATATCCCACAGCTCGCGGACATCGTCGCTGAAACCCTCGTGGACACTGGGCCAGATGTCGACGCTCTCGAGGAAGATGAGCGAGGCGATGCTACCCCTCCTGAAACCACCGAGGAACGTTTCGCCAGGATATGGAGGCAGTTCCCGTGTTGTGTTCTTCAGAAGATTGGAAATCCCCAGGGAACCAACGAGCCCAGCTACTGCAGGCTGAGTCAACCGGAACGCCAGCGAGCAACCATACAACTTTTCAAAATCACCAACCTGGGCCCGTTGTTTACCCGAATCCAGTACAAGCGTCCATCAGTTGCTCAATGGCTTCGAGCCGTTGGGTGGTTCTTCCCCGTGAAGGGCAAGAAGGTCTGCGCATCCGCTCAAACTTGGCATGGAATGACCTACTTGGAGGAATACGGGAACTTGCTGGGTTCAGTACCAGATGACGATGCCAAAACCATCACCGCTCAGTATGTGGCCTTGTGCAATGAGCTGGAGTGGCTGCCAAAGGCCGAGTCCGATAGGCCAATCAGTACGTCCAGGATAAATCCAACTCGCGAAGCAGGTTGGAAAACAATGCCTCCTGCGGCTTCGGATCGACCAGCCCCACAAATATACCTCAATCCTTATAAAGATTTCCGGCTTCAATGGGACCCAACTCAACCGCTCCCTGGTGGCGAAGAAAACGACGATGCTGAGGTTGAGCAACAATTGGTTGAACCGGACGACGACGACAATAACAACGAAGTCGCGAATGACGAGGTCATAGAACCAACGGCTTGGACTACACACGGAGTCAATCGACTAGACGATGCCAACCTCAATGAAGTGCAGGGTGTACAACAGCAAAGCGGAGCACCACGTTTCACACCGCCAGCAGATAATGCAGAAGTCTTAGCGGCCGAGCAGCCCAGAGACCAACTGGATGTATGGCAGAGGATAAGCCCGGCCAGAGATCCTTCTCCTCATCAGGGAGAAGATGATGTGGTTGCTGGTCCAGTCGTCGCTGCAATTGTCCCTCCCAGAGCACCAAGCACGCGGGTGAATACTCCAATTTCACAAGGTTGGTGACTCTATCACTCATTCTTCTCTTACTCAGTCAAAATTGACAGGCTTGACACGAGGCTCTCCAGCAGCCATATCAGCTATGGGACGACCAGATGTGAAGGTACCTACCACACAGGCAGGTTCGTCGAGAAATCGTACACGGACTTCTACGCCCAACGCCTCGGTTTCTCGACGGTCGAGTCTCGCTTCACAGGCCACTGTTGATCGAAAACCAAACGGAGAGTCGAGCTCATCAGGAAATCGAACAACGACTTCCACTCCCAACGTTTCTATTGCTCCTTCGCGTCGCTCAAGTTTTGCTACAGCTGCTCCTGTACATGAACAACAAAACGAAACTTCGAATTCATCGGTCAATCGTGCGTCAGCTTCAAGTCTCAATGTCTCAGTTCACTCTTCTCGTCGCTCAAGTCTTGTTGCACATGTTTCCGCCGATCAACAACCGAGAGAACTGATGGTACGGGATCTTACAAGGGTTTCCACTCCCAATGTCTCGCTTCCCCCTTCCCGACGTTCAAGTCTCGCTGCGATTGTTCCCATCAACCAACTGAACACTTCTTCAAGGTCTTCGAGTAATCGTACGAGGGTTTCCACTCCCAACGCCTCACTTCCTCCTTCTCGACGGTCTAGCCATGCTTCAGTGGTTTCCATCGATCAACAGCCGAGAGAACTGATGGTACGGGATCTTACAAGGGTTTCCACTCCCAACATCTCGCTTCCTCCTACTCGACGGTCAAGTCTCGCGGCGATTGCTCCCGTTGATCAACCAAACGAATCTTTAAGCTCTTCAAGCAATCGTATAAAGGTTTCCACTCCCAACACCTCGCTTCCCCCTACTCGACGGTCAAGTCTCGCTTCGATTGTTCTGGTCGATGAACCAAACACTTCTTCTAGCAATCGCAGAACGGTTTCTACTCCAAATGTTCTGGTTCCCCCTTCTCGACGGTCAAGCCTAGCTGAACATGCTGCTTCCATTGATCAGCAGCCTCCAAGCTCCGCAAGCAAGAGTACAAGGGTATCTGTTCCCAATGCTTCGGCCAACCCTTCCCGCCGGTCGAGTCTTGCTTCTCACATTCCCGTCGATCAACAAGCAAACGAAGCTTCGGGCTCATCGACAAGTCGCAGAACGGTTTCAACTCCCAAACCTTCAGTTCACCCTTATCGCCGTCCAAGCAACGGTCCGCTAAGGTTAACTGACCGTTCTTCGGTTGCAAGTCACAGATCAGAGACAAGGCAGGAAGGTGATTTGTCAAGAACCCAGGGGGATGTTCCTCTTCAGAATAACGTGAATCACTCCATGGGAATGGGGTTGAGGTCATCACAGAACGGGCACGAGCAAGCTTATCGACCAGGGATGAATCCACCAACATCACAGACTCCGTCAAGCATTCAGACTCGCGCGGACGCCTCTCTGGGATCTTTCCATCTATCGAGGTTCGAAAATGAAAGGGCATTTCTGCACGATATACCTTGGGTCAATCCGTCACCATCGTCGACTCCGTCGAGCATTCAGACTCACGCTGATCGTTCTCTGGGATCTTTCCATCTATCAAGGTTCGAAAATGAAAGGGCATTTCTGCACGATATACCTTGGGTCAATCCGTCAACATCGTCGACACCCACGTCCAGCAATGGAACTTTGTCAAGAAGAACAAACCAAGCGTCAACCTCCACTCATCCATCTGTTTCAAGGGTAGTCACACCGTTTATCGTCAAGGAAGAGGAGTTCGACATTGAAAGTCTCGGGGTGAAGAAGCGAATTGTCCTCAAGGAGAGACGCGAATCGCTGCGAATTGAAAACCATCTAGAGGAGGAGGAAAAGCCCGCAGTCACTAACCGACCGGTTGGAGTTTCACCTTCGAAGCGGTCTGTTAGTGAGCAACTCAAGAGAAAACGGCCGTTCGACGACGACGAAGAAATTGTAGTCGAGGGCCCATTCCGTCGGCTCAGTACATCGACAGCTCCCAACTCTTCAGCCAACAGCCGCAGAAAAGCGTCCAAGGGGACTCGCATCACGACTGGATCGCGGAGGCAGAGTCTTGGGGTCATTGACTTGACCAAATAGGGCATCGTTTGTAATGTGATGTGGTGCATAGAGTACGATAATATCTACGGCTAATTAGGGTAAAGTACGATCCGCATTTGTCGTGGGGAGAGGAATGGGGGAGGGAAGATCCAGTGCCTTGTTATTATACTTGCCAATGACGTCTTGTCTCATGAAAAATGCGAGAGCAGACCTCTCTCCCTCATCCCAGCCATCTACGCCGTGTTTGAAACCAGAAGCAGGAAAAAACATCCCAGTTCCGGGGAGGTAGGGGAAGGAGGCATGGATATCGGGCATGTCCAGCTTCACCTTTGCATCACCAGCGTTGACAAGTGCGTCATAGTGGTGAATGTAACCCATGGTATCATAGTGGCTCTCGCACCACCTGTTCGATATCACCGAGATCCCGGTGTAAACCGATCCCCACTTCTTCGCCCACTCCCGGGATTTCGGAGTACCCGACTTCTCAATGATCCTTCGAGTTTTGCTTGCTTGGTAGTATGCCTGGGGGTGGATAAGCGCAAGCGTGATATCAACAGCCAATTGAATGTGCTGGGTGGTGCGTATCCACGACTCGACATCCTCCTTGTTTTTGTCCAAGTTCGCCGATCTTTCGGGGGGGAGGGTTCTCTAACATAGTCGAGTCAGGACTAATCACAAATGGCCGAGAACCATACCTTCGCGCCTTGACCATACCAAGAGTATGCGAAGGTACTAGACCCTGCTGGGTACTCGTTTGACTCCCGGTCAACAAGGAGTTTTGGATCAGCACGCCAACCAATGTCTTCCAAGACATTCTGAAGCGCAACGGCGCCGGCTAGGATCTCATGCTGAGAAAGTAGCTGGTTAATCTTGCCAGAGCACGCGTAGAGACTAAAGACGTACCTCGACCACCTCCGAATAGATCCCAGGCAGATAGTAGATCAAAGGTACTCTGTCCTTTGATACCACAACTGTGGGCTCCTCAATTTCACCAAGGTAGACAGTTTTGAGAAGCGTCTCTCTTTGGGAGCGCTTCGTTTTCCCAAACAACGACATGCTATCAAAGGGGATGAAAACTGACAAGAAAGTGAGTCTAGGACTGACAAGGGGCCACCGTTCCGGGATTTTTATCACACCTGGGTTAGACCTTGCCTGTCGAATGATCCTGATGATGCGGCGGACATTGACATGTTGATAACTATCCGGAAGACATCTGTAAAAACGGAGGTAAGCGTCAGAGTGGGTAGGAGAAAAAAAAAAGCCACGTCTTTCCACCGGCCAACTCCTTCCGAGCCATGTTGATGATGTCGATGGGCTTGTAAAAAGCATGGTCCCTCTTTGCAGTGCGGGTCATATGGTTGTAAATAAATGTGAATCGGAGGAAGGGAAAAAACGGTACGATTTTTTTCGGATAAAAACACATACAAAGTAATGACATCATGTTATACGTAGGCCTCGACAAACCATTGTCCAGCTGCTCGACGTGGCCCGCGTTCACGCCCGGCGGGGACAACGATCGTCCTCTTGTATTGGCACTTGCCGCTAGCACCGTCATCACCGTCGTCACCGTCATCACCGTCATCGCCGTCATCGCGATCGTCATCGTCATCGTCGTCGTCATCGTCGTCGTCGTCGTCGTCGTCCTCACTCTCATCAGCGTTCGGTTCAGCTTTAGGTTTCTCAGGTTTGTACGAGCAGGTTACGACCAACTTGATGGTTCTCTTTCGACCCTTGGTTTCCTTGATCATCGCCCTCCTGAAGCACATGCAGGATGGGCATGCAGTGGGCAAGTTCTGGCCGTAAGGAGAACGAAACATATGGGCCCAGTAATACCGGTTTGAAATGATGGTGGTGGTCTCTTCGGGGTCTCGAGCCATCAGGATAACGTCGGAGGTGGGACCCAGTCGCTGGGCACTCTCAAGAAGGCTAGGAATCCCTTGAGGGAATTTGGCGTGCTCGATGTAGTGCTTCACCGCGAAGTTTGCGATGAAGGTGCTTGTCCAAGCCGGTTGGAACGCGTCCGCCGTGAACGAGAATATCTCCTTGAAGTGACCGCTAGAAGGTCGGTTATGAGTATGGTAAATTCAGTTGAATGAACAGAAGAAAGAAAGCGAACTTTGTCACGCAATCTTGCATCCATGACTTGATTTGTGGATGCCCCTCGGCGCCACGACAAACGTTGAACATGAGGGTGGTGTCGTCCTTGGTCCTTAATACTTCAAGCAGCCTCTGCGGGAGGACTTCATCGAGGACCTAAACGGAATCAGCAGATGTGCGCGGGCAAATTCTATTGGAGTCGTACCTGCTGAGGGTCGGAACTAAAGCCTTCGCTCACAGTCTCCCCCCTGGAGGAAACTTTCCCTGGGGTATACTGGAGCAAACCTTCCTTCGCGCTATGGGTGGTAAAAATGACGAAAACCCTCTGAACGTCGCGTCTAAAAGTAGGATTTTGTCAGTGGTCGGTTGAATATATAGAGAGAAAAGTCGTAACTTGGAGATTGAGGAGAGGACGGCGTCAAGGTCGCGATGATACGCTGCGATGCTGGTGCGATTTTTGAGGTCGAATTGGAGCGAGATCGGGGTCAACACCCCTTGGTCACGTCCGAAATAATCCTCCAGCTGGAGGTAGGTCTCGATGAAGGGCAGATTCATGTCCTCACACCCCTTCATGGCGACTTGGAGAAGGACGGTGCTGCGAGTATCGAGGCGGTTAAAGAAACTGATCATCGGGTGACGGATGAGTCGGACAAGCCCATCGACCGGTGTAGTCTTGTTCATAAAGGGCTGCGGCGCTGTCAGTGGACAATTTTCAAATACTGGGCTGAACTTACGATATACGGCGTGCTATACTTCTTTTTTGCCTTGTCAGCATCGGAGTGACATCGTGGGCAGACGAAGGCATAGCCTTTGAGTTTGGAATCGAAGCGGAGGGTAAGGCAACCAACTTCTTCAGTCGGCGTTCCGTCTTCGGCGTCCATTACGTAACAGACGGCGGACGTACACCGACTACAATCCTGTAAAAAACCACCGTTATGGCAGCCAGAGCATAGCTAGCGGCTGTTAGTGAGTCCATATCGCATTCAGATGTTGAGAAATACCTTCTCTCTGTCGCTGTCTTCTCTCGGTGCGGGTATCTTGAATAATCTACCCATGTCGGGGGTTTTCTTACGACCGTACGTCTTGGTGACGATAATCTCTTCAGTCATCGGGTCATCGTCGTCCCCCTGGCATCCGATATTTCCTCGAGGTGCGAGGCTGTTCGTCGTCTTCTTTGCGGTCTGTTTCGTGGCGAATTTCTTGGGGGGCATCGTCGACTTGTTGGTGGTATGGAATCAGATCAGATCAGATCAAACGTTGGCCTTTTATTCGTGTACAAATTCTAAACTAGGTAATTCACACGATCACGTGACCTTTCGAAACGGCAAAAAAATGGAGTCCCCGACAATATTCCTCCCTCCGACAAAGTTGGCTGCTTCACGAAGAAGCGCAGAAGTAAATGGAGGGGGGTGTCTGAGCAACCATCACAGAGGTTCGCAGGGTGGCCAGCCCGTTGAACGCTCCGTTCAAAGTCCTCGTCCACCCACCCAAACAAAAAAAAAAAAGACCGAAGCTGCAAGGAGAAATAATCAGCATCGGATGAACAAAACACGGATCGAACCTTGGATATGTTGCGCGTGAGATCATGGACNAAAAAAAAAACTATGCGGACAAAGGGATCAGCTGGGGATCAAAAGTTGGATGGGGTTGGACGTTACCTGTTCATCGGAAGGCATATGCAGCCATCGCGAACCATCGGAACACAATATCCGCGTCGACGTGATCGATCACATCGACAGCGGAGGGAACAGACTAGAGAAAATGTGTCAGTGGAAAAAAACAAGACGGGGGTACTTAGCGGACGAGATAAATCGATTCGCGCGCGATGATTGGGTTCACATCGACGGCGGAAGGGGTGGACTAGATGAAAAAAAGGATGTTAGTTATATTATCGGATAGGGAGTGGGCTACTTAGCGGATCAGAGAAATCGCCCCCCAAACGAGGCGTTCCGGGTAGCTTGATGACGGCGAATTGAGGAGGGAACTTGGTGGGACACACCCGAAGGCGGCGATGGGAGCCTGTTGTGGTCCCTGACATACTGCATGTGTCGCAGGTGGTTGCGAGTTCCCAAAGGAACCGCGTGGAATGATTACATGTGTCGTAATCACCCCGTGCTTCCGAATGAGTGTGCTTTGAACGTGTTTCAAAGCACAACCTCGCTGCTCAGTTGCAGCGAGGCTTTCACCCGTCATGTACTGCATGTGTCGCAGGTGGTCGCTAGCCCCCGAAGGAACCGCGCGGAATGATTACATGCGTCGTAATCACTCCGTGCTTCCGACTGAGTGAGCTTTGAACGTGTTTCAAAGCCCAACCTCGCTACTCAGTTGCCGCGAGGCTTTTACTCAGCTATCCAGGGAGTCGGCGGTGCTCTAGTCCGTTCTAGAGCACCTTCCCCGCGGTATATGTGTCATACCACGGCTACGACTCCCGACACCGTGACCACCAGCCTCATGTGTCGAGACTGGTAAACGACCGACTACACGTGTTGTAGAAGGTGCGTTCCCCCTCACAAGTGAGCCTTGAATGTGTCTCAAGGCTCCACCATGCTACATGTGACGTAGCACGGCTTTTTTGCTTGGGGGGACATGGTGGTAGGAAGGAAAGGAAGGAAGAAACAGGAAAAGCGCCCGAACGAACTTCCATCAAAAAAAATTATGTAATGTTCCCACGCCACAATCACGTGATCGCGTCGATCATTTCGCAGTTCAAGGCCAAGTTCAACGTTTGGATGGCCACTTCCCAACCTTTGCATCCCAATTTAATGCAGAGATGATGGGCTTACAGCCTAAATGCGACTATGAAACATATAGATTAAATCAGCCGATACAGCTGGCTCCGCTTAATAATTCACCGTTTCCGCTTGGTTTCCGCACCGTTGCTGCACGTCACTGCTGCGCATACAACGGGCTTCCGGGAAGGTCACTTGTATATGGCATGCTTTTTGCATCCCAGAGGTCAAAAACTGAAACTGATGACGCGCGAAACCCCGACAGTTAGTCAGACAACTAGCTTGGCACTTCATTTCGGTAGGTTTTCTCATCCGCATGACCTCGTGCCTTCGCTGATGCTGTTGCGGGGAGTCTCGTCCTCTGACTTTGACATTATCGATGATAAAAAACAACCGTTAAACTGAAGCAGATGAGCGGATGTGGATTAGCAGCCTGCTCATCTGCGCCAACACGCACCGTGTTTCGCGTGTCTCAAACCTGTCCAGAATGTTCTGGGACTCTACCCAGCCGAGTCTGAAGTCAGTCTACCTCGTTTCCGACTTTGTTTCGCGACTGTTTAGACGTCATAGCCAAGTATTCTCCTGAGATGTCCACTTGAAACCGATGATGGTATTCATCGATATGCCATCGATATGGCTCTCCCAGTAGGTCATCCGTTGCTTTTACATGTCCATGCACTAATTAGTCGCACTCAGCAAAATACGTCAGCGGTGATCTCCTGCGATTATCCATGCGTCTCTGTGTGCTCAGAGTCCTTTTTGTACTCGACGTTTTTTTTTTCCTTTGCCCCCATCTGTATCTCATTCTATATCCTCAGTATGCCTACCGTAACCTACGCTATCGCTTTCTGGACGCTCTTGACGACTAAATTCAAGACGCCTTCTCGTGTCGGCGCTACCGCTGAAGCACTCATCAAGGACAGGCCTACTATGCTTCGACTTGGCTTAGAAGGCCTCATGACGGAGGAGTTTCGCCCGGGGAAGCTTTCGGAAAAGGAGGCTAAGCTTCTTCGGGCGTTCTTCAAAATCGTGCTCATGGCCGCTGACGACAACAAGCATCTTTACATCAGTACCTCTCCGCAACTCATCTCTGGTCGCGACGCCGCGAAGAAGTGGTTCCCGTCGATCTCTCCGCGTATCAACAAACTCGTTGAGGATGCCATGGATGCCGTCGGTGCTCACCCGCTCGAAATCGTCTACGCCACCGAAACCGATGACTTCCCCAACGCTGCCGAGCTTGCGAGTTTGTTCACTACTCAGATCGGAGATCAGCTGTTTGGATCTATCGTCTTCAACGGCAACTCCGTGATCCTCGACTCTAATATCTTTGCCCCGTTAAAGACCGTCATCCTCCACAACATTTACCGCCTTCAGAAGAAACGGAATCGTAGAAGGGATGACTTAGACCGGTTGAGGGAGGACATGGGGCGTTTTATGAATCGTATGTTTTATTTCTTACTTTTTGTTACCGTCGAATCTAAAAGTTTTACCGCAGGTGTTAAGAACGACGAACGTGGTGCGAGTCTCGAATACGTTCAAAAGACACTTGCATGTTGCGAGGAGATCGAAACCAAGGCTGCTTGGTATCCCTCGATCCTCTTGGAGGCTCAACTCAATGTCACGTACCTGACGAACCTCCTGGATGTCAACTTTGGTATACCTCCAGGTATTGGTCAGACGACGAAGATACGGAGGAAGGGGATAGAAAAATCTTGTGCGTATCTGATTTTTTTTTTTTGGACCGTGTATTTTCTCAATGGTTATTCGTTAGTCGCCGATGCGGCAACGTCGGGAAGAGCGCGGCGTGTTTCTAACCTGTGCACCGAGGAAGAATCTGAAGCTGCTGTTCTCTCACTCATCTCGTATCTGGAGAACCTAGACTCCGACTCTACTCGCATCACCAGTGTCTTCGACAAGGAGCTTGGAGATCAACTCCTCGTCGACAATCCCGAAGATCCCAACAAACAAGACCTTGGCGTAGAGGCGTGGTCTAGCCTTCCCCCCAAAGATCTCCAGGATCTTCTCCAGTTCGCCGATGGTCGTCCTGAACAATGGAACACGTATACAAGGGTGGACGGGTTATCGGAGTGGGACCTTCCTCCCACCATTGATCGTACTGGGGGGGACTTTGCCACTGGCGGGCGAGATTACAAGCCACTGTCCCTTCTTTGGCACCAGCTTGTTGGCGTCTTGGCGATCGTGTCAAATATGTTCACCCCCCATCCTCTTTCATCAGGTCATCGTCCTCCAGGTACTCTGCTGGCGGACGCAGTTGGTGTTGGGAAGACCGCTCAAATAATGGCTACGATCGCTTTCCTCATTTCAGTCCATGAGGGCGAAGCCGCCAACCTTCCCCGTCCACCATGCATCCGTGAGTACCATACCATGCTTTCCATGCTCAGACCTTGATCATCTTTTTTTTTTCTTTAAATCAGGCGAGCTTCCCTACTTCAACGGAAAGGAAGGCGTTCCGAACGCCGCTCATCTGCTCATCGTGCCTAATTCCCTCATGGGGCAATGGCAGCGCGAGCTACAAATCTTTTTTCGAAAAGGCACCGTCGATATCCTTATCTTTCCCAACGCATCCGTCGACATGTACCCATTCTTCTACTCCGACAGTGGTGACTGGAAGGGCGCCAAACATGAGCCTATCCGCCGTATTATCATCATATCTCATTCCGTGAGTAACTTTTTTTTTTTCAATTCCTACATGACCTATGTGCCCATCTCCATCGTAGGCTATTGTTACCATGGCTAGCAAATGCTTCGAACTCAAAAAGGGATCAACAACGCAACCCCCCGATCGCATTCGCGACCGCTTACCGGGGACTCAGAAAATGGGCACTATCTTCGACGCCGAGTTCAAGTGGTGTATCGCGGTTGTCGACGAAGGCCATTATTTCCGTACGCCCGCGCAAGCCTTCTTCTCACTAAGTCAACTCCACTATCTCGTTTGCTTCATCATCATGGCGACTGCGACACCGATCTATACATCGTTCAAAGACGCTATCAACATTGGTCGAGGGATTGGCATCCCAGAGTTTCGCGGACACACTGGTCTGCTCTTGGAGAAGCAATTGACCAAGACTGTCGAAGCGGCGAAACGGTTGATCACCAAACCTCAAATCGATGCTCTCATGGCTCAGACGTTGAATTCTCTTCGCGGAGAGGAGGTCAGCGACACACCGGCAAGAGAGCTACGCATCGCCCAGTACAGCGTCGTCCGCAGAATCAAAGATATCTTTGGGAAGCACATCATCCGACGGACGTTACAATCGAAGCAATGGAACGGGGAGCCTATCTATGATATGGTTCCCTACATCATCCATACACTCCTTGTCAAACTCACCGATTCCGAGCAGGAGGACTTGGACCTTATTGCTAGTGGGTTGAAAGGGGGCCTGGTATCATGTTCCTTGTTTAAGATGGAGGTCAGTTCGTCATTTCTCCACACATCCAGCCGCTTAACAGTCCTTTCAGAAATTCTTGCTCGATTACCGCGTCGGTTCAACTAAACGTCGACCACCCAGTCGGAAATGGCCCACTTACAATGCAAAGGGTATATCCGAAACTGGGAAGCATCTTGAAGATGCTTCAGAGTTTAGTTCCAAATGCTATCTTGGCGCGAAAGTCCTCCTCCACCTTCTATCGCATGATGACATTGAACCGCCGTTTATGAATACAGACTGTCAAATCTTCTATCCACTCCCCCCAGAAACACCTGAAGGTCAACCTGTCCCTCAAACGAAGAGGTTTGTCGTGTATCATGAATTCGCGATGCAATCAAAGACCATCGCTTCGGTACGGTGACTCTTGGTATGCCCTTGTTTGCTACGACGCTCACTGGGTTTAGATCTTTGCCTACTACGGCGTCAAGACATACGCTATCAATGGAAATATCGACGGAAAGGCACGAGACGTGATCCTCGCTGACTTTGCGACAGACAAGCATCCCGACATCCGTGTCTTGATTTTCTCATCGGTAGGAAACACGGGACTAAACTTGACACGGGCATGTGCCGTCATTCTACTGGTAAGCATCATGTCCTTTTCTTCGTTCTTCAACTCAGATTTTGTCAGGATGTGAGCTGGTCACAGGTCACTGTCGAACAGACCGTCGGTCGCGTCTATCGCATCGGACAAAGTCACGATGTTCACGTATACTCCCTTTTGGCTCTTGGTACAACTGACATCTTCATGAAGACAATCGCCCACGAGAAGGGGCACATGCTGGAGAATTTTCTCAGAGAGGGCATCAATCCAGAGCTGGAGAAGCTTCTCTCCATGCAGGACTATGATGATGATGGGTCGGATATGGTCGAGTACAACGAAGAAGCTGGTGGGTCGTCGAGAGCTCCGAAAGGTAAAGGCAAAAAGAAGGCGCGGGACCTGGATATGATGGACGAAGACGAGGTCGATCTCACACTTTTGAGTGTCGAAGGGGGCGAGGATACACCGGAACCACCAGAGACGTCGACGCCAGAGAATGCGGCGACGGGCTCAGGAAAGGGAAAGGGCAAGGAAAAGGCTTCCGATGTGCCGGAAACTCCGAATGAACCGGCAAGTGTTGATTGATTTCTCAATATAGATCTCTCTGACCTTCCTAGCAGCCCGTTGATAACGACGCACCAATAAATCAGGTGAGTTCAATTTTCCACGTCCTCAATGTCCATTCACGAGCAATATTAGCCCAAGTCAAAGTCGAAGAAAGCCACGAAACCTCGCAAGCCAGCTGCTCCCAAGGCTCCCAAGGTTCCAAAGGTCCCAAAGGTAAGCTAGCCCTTGACTTGTCATCCTTTTTCATTTTTCACTCTTGTTAGCCACCCAAACAGCCTGCCGCATCAAAGTCGAAGAAGAAGTTCAAGAGCGCTGAATTTGTCTCAGACGAATATTTGAGAGAAGTACGTTTGAATTTGTTTCTCTACTACACATTCAATGAATGCTTTGTTCTTAGGACGATGACCCTTCGCTGTATGCACCACCTATTCTCGGTTCTTGGCCACCGCAAACAGAGGTACGCGACACGCCTGCGGAAACGGTAAGGATGACTTGCATCTTTTTTTTTTTCTCGACTCGCACTGAGTTTATTTCTCTCGCATAGAGTGCTGCAGGTGCCACGTCTCAGAGTGAAAGAGACGACTCGGACGAGGAAATGGTATGTCCGTCTTTATTAAATACAAATATGGAGACTTTAACTGTTCAGATGGAGCCTCAGACGGAGCCTCAGACGGAGCCTCAGACTCCGCGTCGTACACATGAACGGGCTTCTCAGCAGCCCACTGACAACAGTCACGAAGACACGGTAGGTGTTATAAAATCACCTTCCATCATAAAACGCTAAAGACCATCTTACAGACGCCGGGTCGTACACATCAACAGCGGCCGTCTCAGAAGCCCAGTGACGACGACTCAAGCGACGATGAGAATGAAATAGTGGGTGTCATATCAACTTTTCGTGGATAGTAGCACTAAAGGTTCAACCTCCAGACTCCGCGACGCACACAACCACGGGCGTCTCAGAAGCCCACGGACAACTCGAACGACATGGTATGTACTTCAACTTTGTCCACGGCTTGCATATGCTCATGCGCTTTGAAGGACACTGATGAAGAGTCGGTACATGAAGCTCGGCGTTCTCAGCAGCCCAGTGATTACTGGAACGAAGTTGCTGAGGAAGAAGTCAACGATGATGACGATGATGACATGGTAAGTCCTTCATCACTGATGGTACCTGCCGTGTCTCAATGATTCACAAGGATGGTAATGGCAATTCCCCGCCGATACAAGCTCGAGGACCACCAGTCCTTCCTCCAGAACAACCGTCGTCACCGACAGAAACCAGTCCCGACACCAGTGAGGTGGATGAGGAGGAGGTTCGCCATTTTACTTTGTCTCTTATTACATCCTCTCATATATTTTTCAGCCGCCGACATCGAAGTTTGCTCAAATTCGAAATGCTATGCGGGAAATCCAAGTCCAAAAGGCTCGGGCAAAGGAGACTACCCAGCCGATCGCGAGTACATCAAGTACATCCGAACCGATCGCAGGTAAAACAAAGTCGATTACACTTCGTACCCGCGAGCCGGTATTTTCGATTCTCCCTGGAGCGAGTACACCGTCCAAAGCAACTCTTCGGATGATGGGTGGAAAGAGTAGTGAGAAGGGGAATGGAAAGACTCAGATGTCAACCATATGGGAGCAGGCTGCAGCATCTGCATCGGAAGCGATGGTGCGTCTATCATTTTCTTCGTTATCTTTCTGAACTAACACAGATGTAGCCTGCAAACGTTCGTGGACCAATTGCAGATGCGTATTGTGGTGCAGCGTTTTTGAAGACATATAGTGCACAGCGTCAGCTTCTCGAGTCATCATTGGTCGAGTCAGCTTCTTCGTCACAAGTGGTGATCCCGCCAACTCAACCCAGCGGCTCTTCCCGTCCTCCTGCTGATTCTGCTCAGCCTTTGACTTCGACATCTGACTCTGCCCGTCCTCCTACTGACTCTGCTCAACCTTCGACTTTGACATCGACTTGGGTTGAAACACAAATCATTGTGGAACCCACTCCTCCTGTGTCAGCTCAATCATCTGCGCCAGCGCCATCAGAAACTTGGACACAGATTCTCGAGTCTGGGCTTCGAGACCAATCCGTCCTGCCTTCATCGTCTTCGTCTTCGTCTTCGTCATCACGTATTCATTCGTCCAACCAGTCCCCGTCACTTGCACCTCAGACTTCTCCTCAGATGTCAGATCTCCTGTCGCCGTTACCCATGAACTCTCTCAGCCTTGGTAGCAACGCGGATAGCATGGAGGTTGATGAACCTCCGCCTCCGTATGTAGCTGGTCCCCCACAAAATCTAACAAGGCAGGCCATACCACACCTCACTCCTCCCCGCGCCCGCGAGACCAAGAGAAGGAGGACAAATGATGATGCTTCATCGTCCCAGTCGGAAGTACCGTCTTCAACACAGGACATGGATGAGAACCCCTTCCTTGACAATACGACTCGCTTTGTTCCTCCTCGCACAAGACAACCACCACCTCCTCAACCTCGCACACGCCGTTCAACTCGAGCTCCAAACTCACCAACGCGACCAAGGCATCGACGTAACAGCTCCCGTACCGCTTTAGCTGATGCTATGGTCGAGGACTTGGAAGCGGAACTTGCTAATGTGGTTGAGACGGATGACGAAGACGATGGAGATGGTGATGTAGATATGTCTGGTCCTTCAAACGTTTCGACACCAAGCCACGCACCACCGCCACTTCAATCTCGTCTAACAGCACAGCCTGGTGACCGAAGAGTTGCTGTCAACTTGCCTTCTTTCCATCCAAACGTGCAGAATCTGCGTGGACGTGGAAACAGGGTGGTCAAGACTTACGCTCGGCGCAAGAAGGATTAGTTGGGTATTTTTCGTATTTGTCTTCATGCATTTATCGTCTTTTACATGTATCTTATCATTGAATTCGAACACAATTGTCTTCGATGGACTCAACGTTCTCGTATATCAAAACTAAGTTGCGTAAATACAAGAGAAAAATACTAGAAAAAGCAAAAGCAAACTAAACAAAAGATGTAGCTAGTGATCGTTGCGGAAATACATGCGGCAAATACAAGAAAAGGCGAAAAAAAAACGATGAAGATAGCACTCAATCATCCGTCTCATCCGTCTCATCCATCTCACCAAACTCCAGATGGTCCCCAATCTCTCTCTCATCCGCCGTTGATAACCTGTCGACACGAGGCGGGATGGCGTAAGGAGCAGGAGGAACGTCGACGTAGACTTGTGGATGGGGTCGAGCCCGAGTTCCTCGACTGCTTCCTTCTCCCCGATCCTCCCTCTGGTTCGCCTGACTACTTCCCTCTCCACGATTCTCCGTCTGATTTCCCCCACTACTCCCTTCTCCACGATCTTGCCCCTTGGTCAGTCTTGCAAGCTGTTCGGTGAGGGTGCGGACGACGTCTCGAAGTTGATCTGCCGGCATGAGGAGGAGGGGATCAACCGGGCTCAGCCCTGCTTCCTACATCAGAAATGTCAGTAATAAACGACTTGAATATTTGGATTTGGACTCACCATGTTTTCACGAGCTCGGTGAGGGTGGTACTCAACCGACGGGAAACGAGGAAGCAGAGGTGGGGGATCATATGCGCCTGCCTGAGGGCGAGCGTGACGATTGGGTCCTTGTCGTTCGGGTGTCCGTTCTGGACCGAGTTCACCCTCTGATGGGGCGTCAGGAACCCAGTCCTCGACGTTCGCATCGCTTGATGGTGTCGTCGAGTGTCGCTTCCTCTTTCTCGGGGTGGTGGTGGTACTTGTCCCCTTCGACGACGTCTTACTCTTCGGCGACGTCTTACCCTTCGACGATCGCTTCCTCTTCGGCGATGGTTTCCCCTTCCCCGACCTCGCATGACTACAGGTCTTCTTCAAACCTCCACACCTCCTACAAATGTAGCAACCCGTCCCAATACAATCCACCTCCTTCTTATTGTTCCTGCATCGTTCGCAGCGATCGTTCCCGACAAAAAGCTGGTCGGCGGCGCGTCGTCGTTCGTTTTCACCTTTGGATAGCTTCCACCCACACGTTCCCCGGTGACGACAAACCCAGCCATCATCACCTGGATGAGGTGGTCCAACTTCCCGTGGAGACTTGGGCCTCCAGAAGTCCTCGCTGCCGTTGCGTTTCTTGATACGCCGGAGGACTTCAGAATCGCTGGTGTCGAAGTCAGATCCGTCACCCAGCAACGACTGATAGTCGTCGTCGGTGCTTTCCTGACGATC
>JAPEVF010000418.1:0-39537 GCA_029747585.1 Pleurotus djamor
GATGCAAACAGGGGTAGCTGGATTTTTCCCGCTTTGGGGGCTTTGTCAGGGGGAGGCGAGACAGCCCCTGGATTTTTATTCTTTTTCTCGCGGAGACTATGAAGATACCTTTCTCCCAATGCTCCCCTTGCCTTCCAAGGTTTGAGATGATTTTTCTTGCTCCCTTCCACAATCAGGTTTTCCTGATGTAGAGTATCTTCTTATGAAATCTTTGCAGAGATAGATAAAGCCAGAAAAAGCTATAGGTGAGATATAGCCTATTTTCAAATCCTTCTAAAGCACTTTTATTGATTTGAATGATTTTATTAGTACATACTTATTGTGGATCAGATTTGCTAGGCTTCTCGCTAAACTAGGTTTTCCTGATGGGGGACGCGCTGGGAGTTGTCCAGATAACGTTTCGCTGGCGGAATAGCCATATTCAAGGCGAGCGTGACTCGTTTCGACCAACTCTCCCAGTTATTCCTCCTCAGGTCAAGATGTTGGTCTTTCGGCGACATATCATTTTTGATTGTGTACTCTCGGACAGACGGGTTTGTGATGTCGGAGGCAAGGGGTTGAGGTGCTGGTTGGGGAGTCGAGCTGGAGCCCTCGCCGTTGTCGGCTGGTCCGTTGGATCTGGTACTGGGAGCCATCTTTGGCAATTGTATGCGTATCGAATGGTTTTGATATTGGAATAACGCCTAAGGCGTGTTGTGCGTATTACTGATTATCGCCTTTAGCGTATCGTCGCAGAGAATATATGTTGCCTGTGGTGGATCGCAGGGGGAATTGTTCCCAATATTAGGTGAACTTGCGCGTGCGTTCGTTTTCCAGAGTTATGCGGGGCCCATAACCTGTAAACTGGTAACCGCAATACTCAGTGAACGTACGGTGCAAGCTTGTTTGTATTCATACCTGGTAACCGCAATACTAGATACACGGTCAGCTAGGGTACAGGGGGAATGGGAGGAATGGTTCTTACCTCAGTGAACGTACGGTGCAAGCTGAGGAAGCAAGCGCCGACGCACACTGAGGATGTATCCTACGAGTACGTAAGCATGTAGACACTTCATGTCAACAGTCTTTGGCGCTACAATGGACGGCGTAGGGACAGGTAAGTAGTTAAAGGGTTGTAGACGTAGGATAAGCTGGAAGCAAGTCAATAGGAAGGACAGAAGGAAGCAATGGGAAGGAAGCACGATGGATGTATTAGACAGTCGTACCGAAGAGTACCCAGCAAGCGCAAAGCTAGTCATCGACGAACCACGGAATACAAGGCACGCTATCTCTCTCTTGCTCTGATCCGCAGTTTTTTNGGTGCCCTTTCTTACCCAATGCTTGCTTCGGTCCCGCGAACGAGGGGACACGTTCCTAACACCCTGACTCCTGAGCGACTCCTGTAGAGTAAATTCTCCGAAAAAGGGAGGAAGCGCTTATCAGTCTGTCCTTCTCAGCCACCTCCTTTCCTCAACATCAAGAATGGTACGCATTTCCTGCTCTATCATCCATGCCTTTCTCACCGATACCATCCAGACCATCTTCACCCAAGCGGACATCGACGCCCAACGCGTCATCGACTCCGAAATCCACAAATACCGCACCCTCATCCAATCCCTCTGCGCGCGTCGAAACTCCCACAGCGCAATCTCCCGACTCCCCCACGAAATCCTCTCCCGGATTCTCGTCGAGTACAAAGCTACGTTAGACGCAGAACTCCGTCCAGAGGACGGTACCACTATTCACTTGAAATACCCATACGCGAAATCAACGAGATCAACGAAAGACGCGAAAGCGTTGTTACAAGCGTATCTTGGGAAATTGTTGGATGTCACGCGAGTGTGTAGTTTGTGGCGACGCATCGCGCTGGATAGCGCGTCGTTTTGGTCGACGGTGATGGCGGATAGGAGGGGGTGGGTGGATACGACGTTTGGGAGGGCGAAATTCGCGCCGTTGAGGATTGTTGGGCCGTTGGGGAAGTTGTATGTCAGGCGTAGTGTGGTGGATGGGCTTTCGACGGTCATGGACGCGTCGGGGAGGTTTGAGGATGTGGATATCACGTTGAGGCCTGTGGATATGCGGCGTTTGGGATTTCGTGCGGTAGTTTTTCCTACGGCTACCACCACGACAACTACCACCACAACTGCTACCACTACTGGCGAAGAAACGAAGAACTTGAAGACCGTGATCCCGCGCGAGGCACCTCTCCTCCGTTCGATTAGGATCTTCTATGATACCTCAGACGATGACGAGCATACCTATCACGGCGAAGAAGATTATAAANCACGCAAACTACCCTTCCCTTGGACGAACCTAATCTCCCTCACCTCTCTAACACTACAACATCTCATACCCATCTCAGTCCCCTCCATGCCCGTCTTAACGCATCTGGTCATCGGAATCGACGATTACGTGGATTTCCGCTGTCTTTCTGTTTCCCGCGTCGTTGATGTCCTGAGGAATACACCAGTGCTAGAGAGTCTCTCTGTCTCTCGCATTTCCTCTGACGATGCCGTCGTTATCACGCCCCCAGATCCAGACGCACAGTTGGTACACCTTCCGAATCTTAGGGACCTCCATATAACGTTTCGATACCTCAAAGAATCCGTCCTTTTCGCATTTTTGGATATCCCGCACCTCGAACGGACGACGATCACCTTCGACAACGATAACAGCGATCCAGGCATCCAAGTCGGCAGCGATACTTCTCACCTTCAGCGCCTCCTCGCGAGGTGTGTCCCACCACGTTCGGACGACCTCCAGGTCTCTATGACAATTGGCACACCTTCCACCCCCGAAACGCAATTCGACGATAACACCGGGTGCAGTCTTTCCGTCAAAGAAGTCCAGAAAAGATTCGATCCCGGCAGTATCCTCGAACTGATCATCGACGCGTTCCCTGTGTCGTCGCAGTGTATCGATATCTTTCGCTCGTTACCCCTTGGGAGGATAACGGATTTGACGCTGGATGAGATTGAGGGAGATGAAGTAGCTGTGGCGTGGTCGCGTGTTATACCACAGGTCGTGAAGCTGAAGAGCCTCGAAGTTGATAAAATCTCGGTCCTTTCGATGCTAGGAACGCCACCCTCACCATCATCACCCTCACCATCACCTCTACCTTCGAATTCTGCACACTCACACACCCTCACCACCGTCCACAACCCCGCCCTCGAAGAGATCTCCATGGGCGAAGTCCCCTTATCCGCCGAAGACCTCCTCACCCTCAAGAATATCTCTCGTTTTCGGTGCGAACGACAAACGCCGATTCGATATATGTGGTTGGATTGTTTTCGAGGTCCCCGGAAGGAGAGGAGGAGGTATGAACGGGAGATGGCGGGGTATGGGACGGATGTGGAGTGGGAGGATGTGTGGGATGAGTGATGCGTTGGTTCAGTGAGGTGGGAGGCGGGAATCGGTGGAGGGATATGATTCATGATCTTGATGGATTTGCGTAGCTTTCGAGGAGTGGGGATTTGTGGTGCTGAATGTTGACGTTGAATATTGACTATTGAATGTACGTTGAACGTTGAACGTTGAAGCTGAAGACTAGCCTCGTTACCAGGCCGCTATGAGGTTGTCGATATAAGGAAACCGTCGATAGACGGCACAGCGTGCGACCAAACATTTTTGGGACCAAAAAATGTTAGGGAAAAAATAATACCTGATTTTTCATGATTTTATGTGGGTAAAAATGATACATATTTTGTACCTCAAAAGTCGTAGAAAATAACATATTTTTGTGCTCATTTTGTCTTTGTAAAAATTTCGAANTTTTTCTTGTATTTTGAGTCTAAAAAAAGCACCGAAAAANNTSAATCATTTTTTCGGTGCNTTTTGGAACCCAGAAANNTTGTATCATTTTTCGTTAATATTTTAAAACCAAGGAAAATCTTTTCCTTTTTTGAAACATTTTTTTTGCTGAGTAAGCGATACATTTTTTTGAGCGAGAAAAGTCAATGAAAACATAACATTTTTCGATCCATTTTTCCATAGATAAAACAATTCATTTTTGTGTGACTAATCAGCTAGNAAAAAACAATTCATTTTTCGCAGCTTTTTTGCATCCAAAAACTCAGTGACATCACTGAGTGAGTCACTCAGTGGGTCACTCAGCGACACACTAGGTGTATCGCTGAGCGACGCGCTAAGTGTCTCCCTCAGTGACTCACCAGCGACTCGAGTCGCACCCACTAACCACTGAACAGTGCCTCAGTGGGTAGCTAAGCGACACACTCGCAGATTGGTCACTGGTCACTGACCCGCTGAGTGCGATGAATGCGTGACGCACTGGCCGCTGAACCACTGGTCACCGACGCGCTGAATACAAAAAGTGCGTGTCGCACTCACTGATCATTCACTGATCGCCAACACGCTGAGTGCCGGAGACGCGCCACACCAATGAGACACTGTGTGGGGCAGTTTTTGAAGATGCCCAATGTTGACGCGATATGTAGAAGCCGGGTTGGATACGGTTTGGCGTTGAAGTATCGTCAAAAAACAAATTGATCGTCCTCGTAGCTTTGACAAACGGCAATTTCGTCCTAAAATCCCGTGAACCTCTGAAACACGTTCAAATTAACGACGCACCTTGGCTTGTGGTTGCATCAGCATTTGTTTTAGGATTGTCATTAAATTTCAAAGTGTCTTAATCAGCGAGGACAGACCGTCGCACGACTCACGCACAAGCACGAGTTCATGGGAGTAGTACCACACCCACGCGAAAACGTAGGNAATTTTACCATTGGAGGCAAATTGGAAGCCTAGAAAAATTATCATATGGGAGCAGGGAATAGTGATAGAAATCTCAGAAAGCAAAAACGAAGACCGCAGCATAGGAGCGCTGAAGCAACGAAGGATATCGTCCAGCCAGAACCAAGCAATAAAAATCCTAATTCAAGAAATCAAAAGTAACTCTGAAGAAAAATCAGTGGGAACGATGCGAAGCCCATTGGTGAGAAGGACGAACCTCCCCCATTCTTGACCCCCGTAAATCAAGATCCCCCGCACTTCTGCACTATCAAGCTCTAAACCAAGCTCGAATTCTACGGAAATTTTCCCGCACGTAAGCTTTATTTGAGATTGCACGAATGACTCCATCCATACCTGTATAGAACCCACCCGCGCCTGGGCTAGCGGCGTTTTGCCTGAAGCTGGGAAGAGACGCGATGTCCACGGTCCATTTGCATAGCTCCATTGTTTCACCCTCATCGGTATATCTCAATATTTTCTCACCATCAGAGGTGTATAATACAGCAACGAAAGTAGAATCTGTTGGAGGCGCACACTATCAGAGCCACAAAATGAGTGACATAATGAAAGGAACAAACCTTGGGGCGACTGGGAAAATTTGCTGAGGTAGGGATCAGACAGCGTGGGTGCTCCGGAAACAAACCCAAACTTACCAGAATTTCGTGGTAATGCGTTGCCTGGGATTCCATAATAAGACACAACGATTTTAGGCGAAAACCACGAATCGTACCCTTTTCTGATAATGGCACCCTTTTGCACGAGGTACTGTAACCTTAAGAAAGCCGGCGGCAAGTCAATGAAGTGGGAAAGAAGGGAAAACTCGAAGAATCGAACCTATTCTCGCAAATTGGGACGCCTGCGTCATTATTTCGGATATAGGCAGGGCGTTTCATCCAATCCTCTTGATCAGCTGGCAGCTTGACCTAAACCAGACGATTATTAATAATCATCGCAGCAGTCGCTATTTTTACCTTCATGATGTACGACCTCGGAGCAATAACGCTGGACACGAGTGGCCGCCGGGCTAAACCATATCTTGCTGCACCTCGGACGGTAGCCGTGTCTGCATCGGGCGGACGTTCGATGACTCTAATTCGGGAGTGGAATTGTTCCTGGAACTGAGATTGAGCGGATGCGTATGTGCATCACCAAAAGTGAAGACAAACTTCGACCCTGGCCTTGAGATATTCGCAGCCAGCAAAACCTCCTACGAGTAGAAGGGCGTCAATTCTTTGGTCAAGCTTCCGCGTCTGATCTTCAATAAGGTCGACAACCTGAGCAAGAATTTGAGAATGGAACCATTCGAAGTAGAAACGAGGCGGCCAGACCTGGCCAACGACTGGATCGAAGACTTCTCGGCGGAGCATGTTACCAGGGATAGATAGCTGACCGTTCACTAATCCGACTTCCGGTGCATGAGGGTCTTCTACGTTGAAGCAAGTAAAATGGAACATGTTATCTGGGGAACGATTGGGTTAATCGAAAACCTTGATTCGTTGGAGGACCCACTGTCGTCTTCAACACCTCGGTAGGCAATCTTGTCCGTTTCACTGAACGCATGCACTAGAATTGTAATCAGCGGCGATAACCTTCGGATAGCACTGCTCCTTACTGAAGTAAGCCAAGGAAGCAGGGTCCAAGTGGGCAGGGTGGTCGGCGAGGAGCGTCTTTACCAGTTCTCTGAACCGTAGATCAAGGAAAAGGGAACCACAGTTTGCCCCTGAACGTGCACACATCTCAGCAATTTCAAGATTTGCCATTTGACCGATGATTTTGTAGACAGCAAGGTCGACGGTACCACCACCAGCATCGCAGACGATAAATGTCTGCGACGGCTTAAGATGATGGAGGTCTGTCAAGTGAGCACAATGTACAGCTGCTGCTTCGGGTTCCGTGATGATTCTTAGGCGATCTCTCCAATCACGATCGCCCGCCCGAGAGCTCTGGACGAGACCGGCGGCAATAGCAGCCTCTCGCATGATGTCGCAGCCCTTGGCATCCCATGCAGCGGGAACGGTTAGCCATACATCGGCAGAATCTACAGAAGATGTGTGTCAAACTGAGGATAATATTCCGAATGCCATTGGACTTACTCAAGTCAGCAACGACACCGATTTCTCGGGTAATTTGCTCCTTGGCGTACTCCCAGAGACAGCTGAGATAATCAACGATAAGATCGAGTGCTTTCTTCCCTGGCTGCGAAAGGTTTAGTAAATGTGAACATCGGCACGGAAGGTAAACATACAGGTAACGGAGGCAAGCGTTCGTCGACCGCCGATTGGTCTCGTAATGCATGTGGTTCCAAGTACAGTTTAAACCTGAAAAAAAATTGAGGCCNACTGACCAAGAATGAGGCAGTAATTCGCACCATTCGCATCGCGTTGTGCCCGGCATCGGTGTCGCATTCTTCGCTTCCAAGCCCCAGGCTAGAATTTGCCCATACTCACTTTAAAATAGGATGAGTAACGTAATTTCATTCCATAAATATGCTTGACGCACTCATAGAGTAGACAAGTCGGAATCTAAGAAGCATTCAGGTTCTGATCGAAGCACTCTGGATGCTGAGCAACACACACCTTCCTGAAAGTTTCGAACGAACCGGGCCAATTCAGAATTTGCTGTACTTGACCTCCGGCTATCCGCGACGAGCCGTACGCCTGCTCATAATGTGAGTGAATCCGGAAACGAAGTGGTCTCAGAAACTTCTTACCACACCAGAGAAGGTTGTACCTAGGGGGCAAAGGATGAGAAAGGGACATGAATGAACCGACGTACGGTACTCACCGAAGTCAATTGCGACAGACATCTTTCCTTCGTCGGGTGGTAGTGCTAAACCCGGTATCTGACCCACAGGCTGGGCAGTCATGATTGGTGGAGCAGACATGTGAGGCGGAGACGCAGTCTGCGATCGGAACGCAGAAGCATGGGTAGAGTCCGGTCTCGCAATGGGATCCGCCATGGGGTAACCGTTCATCGAGCCCTTATATGTGTTTTCGGGCGAATTCACCATGGTCGGCGTGTTCGACATTGCATACGGATTAAACTGCTGCATCGGTGGTGGGGACGGAGAATGAGCCCATCCTGGGTTTTGAAGCCCATTTTGACCGAACTGGCCTTGTTGGTGGGCCGGTGGGGGAGATGGTATCGTTGGCTGCTGGAACAGTTGGTTCTGCAGGCCTGGATGAGGAGTCGGCTGGTGAACCACGGGCTGCATGTTCGGGATGCCATTCTGCACGTTCTGTGCGCCGGGAGCATCCTTGGCCTCACCACAGCAGCTCATCGTCGTGGAAGTGAACAAAGAAGAACGTCGTCGACGTCGAAGGGGACTTGGTCGAACTGCCGTTGACCATCGTGGGCTGTGTCTTCCTGGGCGCTCACTGATTGGCGCCGTCCCTGACCCTGGTGGCTGTGACTCCTGCACGTGATCGTGCCTTCGGGTTCAGGTTCTGCTTCCGTCGATAACCTGTCCTTTCGCCAGTCCACTTACATACTAGACACGAGCTTGTGAGTTCTGGATGTGCTCGGGCTCGTCAACTCACACTGTTAGCATCTTTTGCTCGCCGACTACGACCCCTGCAACAACAAGGGCTCCACACATAAGAAGATAATCTTGACATAAGCAAACACTCATCTCCGGCCCTCCGAATCGTTGCTTGAGCGGCCAAGGGCAGAATGAGATATGTATCACATCACAAGTCGTCCATCGGAACGGATGTCGCGAGATGTTCCACAATTATGCTAGACTCGGACCTAAAGTATGCTACTATACTTGATTTACGGACGTATTTCTTGACCCTACTGGTCGATGTGGCAAGGTCGTGCCACAACTCCAGCGGGACATCAGTAATCGATAGTAGGATCCGTAAAACCTCGCTCACAAAACGCCTATTGCACCTTGCCTCACTGGGCGCGGCCACGGAGGCTGGGGCCCGATCGATAGATGATATGCCGTGTGCACGCCGCGACATCATCGACGGATTGACTGCGGCGTGTGTCTCTTTATACAATCCGCCGTATCGACGATTCGACGGCGACTTCAGAGAAAACCTCGCCGCCGTTGAGATCATACATCATAATGGTCATCTCATGGAACAAAATATGGAGGATCCCGAGGTCAGGTTAGAGGCGATCCGGACTCTTGCATCAGAAGCTATAGCACTATGGGTAGGTGTGAGCCATGACGCCATGACGTGTGATGACCTACAACTGGGAAGTAGCAGGGTATCTCGCTAGCAATAAACAATTACTGCCTAATAATCACATTTGACTAGGATGCCAGATTAGGCATCTACTTGGATTTCGTCGTGTTCCAAACTAGAAAGTTCTGCCCGCGGAAAATACGTCGGCTTGGGTCCCACAAGGATGGTCGTGAGAGGCGAGAGTTCATTCGAGGCGGTGACTCGGTCTTAGGCTGAGTTGGCTTTTGTGAATCCTCGGCTTTTGAGGAGAGAAACGGACGCGAAACCCGGGTTTGCACACGGGTAAGGTTGGCCAGAACTTCATTCAAGACGGAGCCGCAACAGCCCGCGAGGGGGTGTCAAGTTATCATTGGCAGAACGCATGGTGTCGGCCAGATGCGATACATTCATAGTAGTGCGACCGACGCGCGAAGGAGGTATATCATAAGCAAGACCGCCGGATAAGCTATAGGTGGGTCGTAAATCCTCTCTGTTAGATGCGAATGAAGGGTGATGCCGGCCTGTTTGATGGAGAGGAAGTGGGACGTGTGAGGTGGTAGACCGCTCGCAAATAAATTGAGAAAGAGTGTGTTCGACAAGCATGTGTGCGTGGGTACTCATGTTGTAATTATGCTGAATAACGTAGCCTTCAGGACGAAGTACAAAAGAAACAACATCAGTCAGGCGGCCTATCGTTCTCGTTGTGGGAGGGAGTACGGAATGCCGGCAGCAGAATAACGAGATTCCAGGACGGGTCAAATTAATGGGTGGAATGGGTAGTCTGTTCCGATACAGTTCGTGGGCAAAGATGGCAGTATGTTTCTTGCACCGCATGATTCAGAGGAACCCGTAACAGGTTCACAGTTCTCGGAGAAACAACGAAGATCATCCGGCAAAGTCGATGCAGGAGTGGCTATTGTCTGCGAGCAGGGGCAATGAAGCATGTCATTTGGATGAAAAACAGAACAGAAATTGATTCAACCAACCGATGTCAAGGTGAAGGAGGTTCGATTTTTTTTCGGACGTCCAAAATGTTTTGGCGAAGTCGAAGCAGGGTAGCTGATAGAAAAGAGACCAGTTCGTAGCATCCCTTCGTTAAGCGATATGTGATATGAGGTTGACTGCAATACTTGCATCAAGTCCTTGATTCATGAATCATGGGTGGGTTGATCCCTTATTTTGTCGTCGGACATGGCGCCAGTGGCAGGGACACAACTTTTGAAACACAAACAAAAGCACAGAAAAAACACATCTCGACTAAGTCAAGCCATTAGGCCTCAGGCATCACGACTGAAAGAATGGAAGTGAACCATCCTTTCCACAAGTCAGTCGCCACAGTAGTGAGTGTAGTCCAGGATGAAGGGAACGACAAAGTAGGATTCGCTGTAAGTTGGTCGGACTTTGAAAACTGGGCCGGCGGTAACACGGTCGGTCCCTTTGGCCAACTCTTTCCTTGCCTCTTTCTCGCTTGCCATCGCCTACCATGTCCAGCACCAGCAAACTTGCCCAAAAGCTCTCAACTATCGCCGCATCTTGGCCACGGGACCCGTTCAGACCCCAAATGCAGCTGAAGGCCTTCCTGTCCTCCCTATCGGCGCACCCCAATCTAACGCCTCAAGCTGTTCAGGCCGCACGCGCTCTAAAAGACAATGATATGTTTAAAAAGGTATAGCTTCTCCCGCGAAACTACCATGCCAGCAGATTTAACCCGCTGATACGCCTCGCTTTAACCGCGTTCAGTATCCCTTGTCCCAGAAAATGCTTAAACCAGCGTCAATGCCAAAGTACTATGATCGCCTCATGGAGGGCTTCGACAAGAGCGCGAAGGGGATTGCCAGGCCATGGTGGAAAGTCTTTTTTGGTATCTGGTAGCCTCTGGACTGGCTTTTGGGGTAGATGAATCTCTTCTAATAAGCAATCGAGATACTTACCATTTTCTACTTGATTCTATGTCAGGCGCCGTGATTCACATATTTATACTGAACTGGCTCAGCCTTCAAACTCCTCGCGCGAGACGCGAATTGTATCCTTCGATTGGACGACCGATGTAGCCGAGTTCCAGGGTCTTTGAACCCTCCTCGTTTATTACTCATAGACTTGAGAAGTAATTGGCCCATGGCATCTTCCTGGGCCACTTTCCCATTCGGCAGTGATACCGAAGGCTTTGTGCGAAGGGTTGCACATGTATCGCATCTACTTTACTTCCTTGTATCGGCTCTCTCCGCCCATCTTGCGAACGTTTAGCCTCTAGGAGATCAAGTGGGTATCCTTGACATACCGTGGCTCACCAAGGTAATTGCCGTCGAAGACGCGGCGCTGACCGCAGCACGCTACACTCGTATGTCATTGCGCAGCCTCGTTGCAGAACAATCAAGTAAATTACAGGAAGTAATAACCTAGTCATCTAAGATTTCATCTTCGCCTTTTTGTGCCTTTATTAAATGACAAGTCAGCGGATAGGTGACGACATAAATCCCAGTCGAATAACTTGCCTTTTCAAGGAGTTGGCGACGCTTTTCCCTTGCCTTCTTGAGTATCTTGGTGTACTTGGCCATGGGGGACTCCTCAATCTTATCCTGCACTTGTCGTTGCCATTCCTCGACCTTGGCCGTGTTCCCTGGACCGAACGTGACAGATTTTCGCTTCTGCTCAACCCAACGAGCAGATTCCTCCACGCGCTCAACCAATGTCTTCACCGGCGTGACCTCTTTCCCAGAAACATTCTTAGCGGATTTCAACGCCTTCCGCAAGGAAATGACGACGGGCACAGTCACTTCTGGAAAGGCCACGCTACCCTGGACGACTCGAGAAGCAAACCACTCCGCCAAGAGGAACGTGGCTTCCTCAACGATGGCCTCCGTGTATATCTTAGTCTTGAGATATTGTTGCGGCGCACGAATCTGGACTTCCAGATCCAAGGGTTTGAGAGTCGAGGACTTGGGTCGAGACGAAGCGGAGAGCGTAGATGTGAGGACTGGAACGATATATGGTGCCAAGGGGATGTAGACGTCGGTGTGTTGCGTCAGATGAAGCAGGGAGCGAATAATGTGAAAGTGGAACGGATAGCAACGAGAACTTGAGACGAGCCTTGTGATAATTAGCAAAAAGAGGGGGAGTACAATGAGTTCAAGTGATCGGTTGATGAAAGTCCGCGGAGAGAGACGTACTTGATCGCCCCCAGACTAACCTGAACGAGGGGATAGATCAAGGGACTGAGCTCGCTGGCCGACGCTTCGGACCCGCCACGAGGGCTACACGCGCGTGCAAGTACGATGGACCAGAAATCAACGCAGTGCACGAATTGCCAGTTATGCACTTGTTTGTAAGCTTCCTGTTAAACAGATGTCAAAAAATCGGGGGTGCATTCTCGTCTTCCACTTTGTCACCAAAGTGCAAAAGTCGCTGAGTTGGTGGTGGAGGGGGTGGAGGGATGCGTACCTTGGATTTGATTTTCATGCTGTTGCGCAAGTGAATGGCCAACTGACGAATATAGCCGAAGGCATGCTGGTAAGCTGAACCATGATCCATACAGAATATCTCGGAGGCGGAATTTTTCATGAGGGTGATTGAGGGAAGGGTAAACGAACTCGTTTGCTTCGATGAACGAACCAAAGATAGATATGTACCCTGCACGCCATATGGTTCGTTAATAGGGCATTGTATAGCATTGCAAATTAAAACTAACCTTCTGGACGCTCGACAAGATAGCACTGTCTGACGATGTGGCCAGCTTGCGCATTGATAGGAAAGCAGCAATGCGGATGCTGTCCTTCCCAGATGACCATAATTCCAAGCATTTCTACGACCAAGCCGTCATACCGATATCTTAACTCCGAAAAGGCAGGGACGGAAATACCTTCAGATACAGCTTCACAGTTTTGCGGCTGCTGATGATATATGGGACCAATTTTGAACTCTCCTTGACAGCCAACTCGAGCAGTTCGTCATCTGAGCCATTCGAAATGAGATGGATGACGTTTTGGAAATATGACAAGATCATCTTTTGCAGGGTCTTGAACTTTTTGGTCTGGACGGGAGGTTTACTATCCGAAGCTCGAGTTCAATGATACCATCAACTGCATATCGAATTCTTCGGACTTACAATTTACTGTCGGGAAGTGTTTTGTAAGGAACATGATGTTCGAGGATCACGGGTGTGTATCGAAGAGCTGTAGTGACCAATTTGTTGTACACTGGGAGAAAGAACACTGGTGAGAACAAAACCGAGAAGCACGGTAGAGTGATAGGCCCAACCTGATGAACTATCGATACTCCAAGCTAGAACTTGGCCTTCCTCGTTCATATGGGCGGCTGACCGGAAAGCTATTAGTAGCTTCCGTAGAGCACGCAAAGATCTTTGCTAAATCTTCGTCAATGGACCATGCGCGCCGTAGTATATTTTGTCCATACCTGGAGGAGCATCCTTTGCCACTGATTCAGCAACTTCAAGGTCAAACTAGGGAGACGCTCTTCAGAGTCATCTTGATCTTCCATGTCTTCATCCTCATCCTCTTCGTCCATCTCAACATCGAAAGGTGTGTCCGGATCAAAGTCTAGCAAGTCCTTGTCATTCTCCTGAAGATACTGATAGAACTCGGGGTCCTTTTCTGCCAATTTGGATAATTCTTGGAGATGGATTTCGCCTTTCCTCCGTGAACGGGTAAGTCAATAACCACGCGCAAAGTATGATACCACACGCACCATCCAGATCGTCTACATCAGAGAATGAATCATCATCATCTATTTCAGCCTCGGCTTCCTCGTCCAAATCAGAGCCTTCGTCCGCGGAGTCGTATATCTAGAGTGAACAAAAATACCAGTTAGTATGATAAGAGGGTGTGTCGAAAAACTAGGACATATGGAGACATTATTTACCTCTTCGGCTTCGTCATCTCCACTGTCACTTGCATCCATAAAACCTCCGGAGAGTATATCATCCACTGTCATGGATTTGGTTCTGGCATTCCAATAGGCTCAAATGAGTTCTAGAACAAAGTAATCTATCAATTGGGCTACGCACTTCCCAGCCTTGGTTCCCTTCTGTTTTGTTTTGGGGACTTCATCCTCTGAGGCGTCATCGTCCTCTTGTGTTCGCGCTGAAGGACCTGGCTTGCCATTTTTCGCACCGCGACGGCCAGAGATGCGTTTGCGAACTTGTTGGTGTTTCTTCCTAGCTTGTATGGTCTTTTTGAGCTGCCCGCTAGCAGCGAACTTTTTGGTGGCTTTCGACGCCCGTTTGACCATAGGAACGAAGTAGTTGGAACAGGAGAAAGTGTTTGCGCCACCAAAAGGATCGAACGAAATTTCCGTATAGGGCGCTTATTCGCCGATCATAAGTGGCGAGCGCTCTCAACCGCACCAGTCACTTCACAAGTCCCATGAGACAGTAAACGGCCCAGTCCCTCTGCCTTGGTAGCGTCCAACTCCTCAACTCAAACTATCTGCGCGTTTGCTTCTCTACCTTGCTTCTTTGACGACATGGCGCCCGTGGCCACGACCACCGAAATCATCAGCGCGGCTAATGACACTTTGGCTGCCCACGCAGCACTCGTATCTCGAATTCGTGCAGAACAGCTTGAATTTCGCCGTGAACTGAATACATTACCCTCCCCACCGCAAGAAATACTCAGACTACCGCTTATTCCAAGTCCCCCTGCGTCCCCCACTTCCGAGCGGTTCTCACCACCTCCGACGCTCTCACCCAAGGAGCAGCACCTCCAGAAACAATTGCAACGGACGGACCTTCCCCCAGCAAAGCGTGCACGAGTAGCTCGATATCGGAACTATGTTCCCGAGGAGGAGACCATCCGAAACGACTATTCACAGCGATACGTTGATGGCGGAGAATGGCCTCAGAACTGGGTCCTCGGGACGGACCCAGAACGCAGGTTTGAAGAGTGCGTCTGGTTCTTGCCTATCGGTCGAGTCAGCTCACCTCATTTCAAGTGCCTGATGTTTCTCATAGGTATCCCAAGCAGCGTCGACTCTTGGAGTTGAAGAAAGCTTCCGTTGCGCAGCACGCTGTACCCTCGTCGTTCATCCGCTTCTCCGAACTGCATTCTTTGGAGACTTGTAAATTCGATGTTATACTTATAGACCCTCCCTTCTCTTCGTCATTCACGTGGAGTGATCTTCAAGAACTTCCGATACCTTCAATGGCGGCTGATCCGAGCTTTGTATTTCTTTGGGTTGGAAGCGGTGCAGGGGAAGGTCTCGAACGAGGCAGAGAAGTTCTAGCAAAATGGGGCTACCGTCGGTGTGAAGATGTTGTATGGGTGAAGACTAATAGAACCTCCAATCGAGGCCCGGGGGTGCGTCTTCGTGTTCACAATGTCCTCAGTATGTACTGATTGATTTGTCGCTTAGACAGACCCACCAACGACTTCTCTTTTCACACGGACAAAGCAACACTGTCTCATTGGTATTCGAGGAACCGTCCGCCGTTCAACGGACAGCTGGTTCGCTCACTGCAACGTCGGTATGATGCCCAGTTCCACCGACAATCAATCTCTGATCAAGTTTTCTCATGTATTCATAATATCTTCTCGTAATAGATACGGATGTGATCATATGGGAAGGAGATCCTCTCGACCCAACTCGCAAACCACCGGAGATGTACACTCTCATCGAGAACTTTTGCTTGGGAACACGGCGTCTGGAAGTTTTTGGACGCGTCCCCACTTCCTTTCGACGGGGGTGGGTGACCGTAGTAACCCCTGGGCACGACGACCGTCTTCCAGATGCTTCTAGAAGCAGCGCCGTGCCTCTGAATTATACGACTGAGGAGGGCGACGTCATCGAGGTTTCACGGTGGGACAAAGAGAAGTGGGAGCATGGGATACAGTTATTTGCAGATGGCGGCAAGGCCGTCGTTCCAATGACAGCGGAGATTGATGCTCTAAGACCCAAGTCGCCTATGAGATCTGGAGGGCAGTCTGGCGGAAACCCTGGTGGAGCACCCGGTAGGATGATGGGTCCTGGTCGCGGTGCCTTTGGTGGGGGGAGCGGTCACGAACCGAATCAGATCATGGGCCAGCCAGTGATGGGAATGGCGAACTTAGGGATGGGTAATATGGGAATGACACCTGGCATGGGCATGGGTGTTGGCGTTGGTGTCGGTGTTGATGAAATGATGGGTTGGCAGGGCGGTGGGATGGGCATGGGCATGGGTCAAATGGGTATGGGCATAGGAAACATGGGGCCGGGTGCTGGGGTAGGCATGGGTGGCATGGGTATCCCCACGATGATGAACGGTCTAGGTGGCATCGGGCCAATGGGAGGAGTGGCTATGGGGAGTGTTAATGCTGGATTTCAAGGGGCTGGCTTTGCCGGTCAAAATGGCGGATTTAACAACATGAACGTGACAGGTATGGGTCGACCTGGCGCAGCAGGGATGTTTGGATCGCAGATGCAGAACATGGGTAACTGGAACGATCAGGGCCAGTATGGACTTGAAGCCGGTTGGGACAGGAACGAGGGGATGATGGGTGGAGGAGACATGATGAATTCCGGAAACGGTGTAGGCGGTTCTGTCAACATGGGAGGAATCAATATGAACCCAGGTATGGGTATGGGACATTGGGGCTCTGGATATTAAAGGTATATATTATTCCATAAGTTTGGCAGATATACGTATCAAATTTTCAGGGAAATATGTTTCTGATTCTGCACTTGACGTTCTCCGTGGAGCCTCAGTCTGAGAACGGACTAGAACCGTGTGCCAGCGCATCTTCTGATGTTGGAAGTAAAGGGTATCTATTTGGTTGTGCTTACTCCAGAGGGCGTAGGCTTTATAAGGCTCCGTGTCTGCCACGAGTTCTGTCAATCCTGTCGCAAAGCAGTCAAAAAACAACTCGCGATCAAGGGTCCGATTTGAGAGGGATTTGGTACTCGGCAACCTCGAACAAGGCGATACACTCTACCTCAGGACTCCAGTCAAGCACCTAAGTACGTGTCCATTCAAATTGGGAAGGAGTGTGTTTGGGAATGGATTCAGAATGGATTGAGTCGGTGCGTGTGAGTTGAATCATGATTGGCCATCGAGACGCGACGCGTCGCGTCGTGCCCCTTTCCCTCCTGACGAGACTACCTTTGCCAAGGAATCAGATTTTGCGCGTGTTTTGGGGCCATTGGATTTGAGCCAACTGCGAGCTGACGCGCAACGGTTCAGTCAAGGGCCAGTGCGAGAGGCACCTGAGGCCTGAAGGTTTGAACGACCATAATCTGATATAAAATGCCAATGCAGTGGTTGGCATCACTGACGTGACGCCGATCAATGGATACTATGCCTGGGGGGTAGTCCGGAGATCACCCTCACTTCGGATTGTCACACGTCGGTCACAACAATTTTCGAGATCAATTACCCACGCCACATGAGGAACTGCAAGCTGACCGACTCAATTTTGTACTCCGCCCCGGCTGCTCGGCTAAGCGTGACAATTTCTTTAAAAGTTAACTCAACATCCCACCAACCTACGGTCGTTCTGACACCTGGAGTGCGTAGGGTTGGACTACGAGACACCAGTATAAAATTTTGGTGGGTAAAGATTGGGAGGAAGGCACACTTTGAGCGAGAATCCGAAGTAAGGGTGATCTCCGGACTACCCCTTAGGCATAGTACTGGCAAAAACACCAAGCCTTGGCGATCGACATTTTGCTGTCCAAGACTCAGCTGTTGCCGCCATGATACAAAAGCAAGAGACCTGAGCAGTCTGGGCGAAACACAGTACCCCGTCAATTTTTCTATCGTTTTTCAGAATGTCAGTGAAAATTTGGGCACGATGAGACTTGTTTGCGTACACATTCTGCCCAAAGGCAGTCTTGCTCTGTAGATGGCCAGGCTCCCCAACCGGGGTGCCAAGATCTGGCAGCAGGGTCGCCAAGGTCAGCTGGGAAGCTTGGCGCACTAACGCTCAACAGCATCTTTCATGAAGTTCATGTTCGTAAAGGCGTGCAGCTTGATGAACAAGTGAGTGCTTGAGGCTGGTCGGTTCATGGTCGACGGGTTAGATGTTGGCGTCACGACGTTGGGGTCCAACTTTGCAAGCCCAATAATCGATCGCCACACAGATAGGGGCATATTTTCTCCTGGAACCGCTCACATTGACCTTGGTCGTGGATTGGTCGTGGATTTCCGCCAGTTAGAGAGGAAGAAGGCTGATGCTGCTTCCATTAACATTGTTTTGTTTAGAGGTATGTAAAGTGTAGCGGGAGACGCCAAATCTTCACTCAGGTTAACTTCGTCGACTTCTCCTATCCCACGTAAATTGTTCAATGTCCATGAAGAAGTTTCGCGCTCGCATTATACTTCTAGAGTTTGGTTCGTACAAGCATGGCCAAGGAAAATACACGGATCACTTCTCTTTCCATCTACACTGGAGGTGTGAACAAAAAACACGATAGCAACGACAACGTCAACTCCTATCAACTCCTGGACTGAATGGCTGGTTCTACTTCCTCGCCGTCAGCTCGTTTGTCGTCTACACTGGTAGCACGGAGACACTGTATGTAGATATGGCTTCAAAACCGATGTAACCCACGATAACGCCCAATTTGATACCCAATTTTATCACCCTTTGCGACTCACATCGACCTCGAATGTTTTGGGAGCGGCAAGGGCACTGCAAGAGCGATATGTAACTTAAGTACTGATCAATACTGAGAATCTATAGTGTTGAAGTGAACGAGCATCAGCGCGGACAGGGTCCTCCATCTAATTTCCATCCCCAGCCGTCTTGAACAGAACCTCGACGGCGTGGGCGAGGGGACCAAATGCGGATTGGATTTGATCAAAGGCGAACCGGGCTCCTTTGGATTCAAGAACTACTTCCATCGACTCAGCGACGAGGCCTCTTTCCCTTCGATTCTCGAGTGTTGCTTTTATATTCGACATGCGGGAAACAAAACGATCCATGGGGTTGATATCTGCGTCTTGAAGAAAGAGTCGGATATGACTCAATGACGACAAGGGGAGACCTTCAGCAGCGTCTGAGCTTCCAGGATGCGAGAGGAACATATTGAGAAAGTCCAATGATGCAACTTCGAGGCATCTGACGTTCAAGCCCACAGTGAGATCAACGACGGACGTGTGAGCCTTTCCATAGCACCAGGGGCCTAATCTATAATTGAAGATAGTCGTTGCTGGTCCAGGTAGCAGCTCGCATGTACGTCGCTCGAATTTGAGGTCACCAGGCCCAGCGAGCTCAAGCGTGATCATTGGGAGGTTCGGTGGCGGCGTCATAGATGGAGGGGCCTTAGATGTGGGGGAACGCCACATCTTGACGGAGACCAACGACGAACACGAAAAATAGTCTGGCCTCAGACACGGCGATACAACGTAGAGCCAGCCGGCGTCCTGAGGCTGCTTTGGAAGTGCTTCAAAGATGCCTGGGACGAACTGTCCCGCATCCTCAGCACACGATGGGGTCTTTGACATGACTTTGACGGAGCTCAGACGCTGAGCGCGGAGTAAACCAAATATTTCGAGTTCGGAAATAGACTCCATCGTCAGATCAATGTCCTCAAGGCAAGGCAGTAAGATGGGTTCATGAGAACGGCTGAACGTGTATCCTCCTTGGATAGCATGTTTTAAGGAAAGGCATTTGAGGTGAGGGCATTGCCTGAGGAGTGCGTACAGAGTGTCGGGAGTGATTTTCTCGGATTTATAACCAGTTAAGTCGATTTGGAGAGTCCTGAGGTTGTTGGCGGGGATGAATGGGAGATGATGAGGGTGCATTGAAAAATGCAGGTACTCCAAAATGGGCATATGCAAGGTCGAAAGTTCGTTCGCATAAAGTCGGAAATTTTCCTCGATGATTTGGAGGAACTTGAGGCAAGGGAACGAGTGTTGAAAGATTGGCGTCAAGAAAAACCTCGCCGCATGAGGTAAGACGATTCGATGAATACGCGATGAGTAAGTGAGAATGAGGGGAAGAGAGGGAGGATATTGGAGTAAGGGCCCTGACTGAACAAGATACAGTGGTGCTGCCTTCGACCGCTCTAAGAGCAGCTTGATCCAAGGCTCTTTCCATGAGATGCCCATTGTGCTCCATAAACGGGGAGTACCCAACGCAATCTCCCGCCACCGCCTCGAGACCCATGAGACCACATGTGAGTGTTCTGAATCTTCCAATGCTAGGACAATGAAGATGAGAGAAATGATGTCATCGGGGAGTCTTGAAGTAGTATCGCAGAGCAAGTTCTTGTACTCGTTGAGCCGGCTGATCTCAACCTGGATGGAGAGAAATAGGGCTCGGGCTTCGAGGATACGATGATCAACTTGTGGGATCGTCGGAGACCTTGAGAGAAAAGGACCCAATGGGACGTCCTTGGCGGGGTAACTGTTAGGAAGGCTCTGCATGGACTCCGAGGGTGTGTGTTGAAGCTGGGCTTCATCGACATCAATCAATCACATTGAAGTAGTCCTAAGCCTCGCCAAGGCCTCACGACATACACTCAGAGTCAACACAGAGCCTGAGCCTACTACACGCAAATTGCACGAGCTCAGGTACTGGCAAGGTACTGGCAAGGTTGGATTAAGGGATAGGGTCAAATGATCGCTACGCGTCGCGGAGTTTCGATTTGTGGAGTACCTCTAGCTTGCTTCGCGATCATTGCTACCAGGCCGGATGAGATGCTGAATCACGAGTTCGGCGTCGAAGAACTTGACTTTCTAGCTCGTTGAGGCCGCTGAGGATAGTGAATGTGAGCAGAAATAGGACGTAAATGGCGACGAGAATACTTATTTCATACCATCAATTATGTGCGTGTAGCCCAGGGAAAGGAGGCCCGACGTCCGAAGGGCTTCGCGCACGCATACCTAGTTGAAGAGAGCTTTGAACGTGGACAAAGTCAAAGCCATCAAGCCCTAGAGAAGGATCTCCCAGGAACAATTAAGAGCTTAATGTTTCCGTGTGTTGGAATGATAGTTTAATTGATATGGAGCGACGCACCAAAAGCTAAGCCTATTCGATCGATTACGGGCAGTTCGGAGTCGATTTGACCGTTCTTGACTATTAAACGCTCGTGTTGAAGGCGCGAGGATCCGGGAAGAGAGTTTCGTCTCGTGTGGACATCCGACACATGATACAGAGGTAAACTTTCGGGAAGTCCGTCGAACAACGTTACGCCCATGGAGACCGGGATGGGAGATCACAAAATGCACTTGAAGAGGTCCAAAGCGATGATTTGGGAGATCGAGCGCAAAGTGGCTCTACTCAGAGATGTCTGACTCTCTTATGACGAGTGGCTGACGGCGAGGATGAGTGGCGGTGCTTGCGTGGGATGAAAATGACGACAAGGATATCAAGCAGAGAGTGGGAGCACATAGGATCGGAAGCATGGTGAGAATAATTTGCGTCGGCCAATGCGGAGACTTCGAACGGGAGCATCAAGGCTGCACCAGGTAATATGGGGGACTTCGATTAGTCGCATGAATGCTGCCACTCTGGTGTTTAAGGGGCGAAAAGCCACACAGTGTTAGTCAATTACGTACCTGGAGGATATTTTGGAGAAGAGCTGTAAATAGATCTTGGGAAGTGCCCAGCGAGAGGGAGATGACCGGCTGGAATCGATCTTGAATCAATTGAAGTGCGAATGGTTTACAATTGTGGAGGAAATTCCCGAGGCAAGGCTGATTTTCCGTGTTAAAGACTCCTACATATGGATGCGATTCACTCGTTGTCCTCTACGCTGAGAATGATTGGCTGTCCATGTCAGTGTCCATCCGAATCAACGGATACCTATCCACCTGACTTGTTACTTAACCCTTCAAAGCCTCACCTAGATAACAAGAGACAGACTCAGAAGTACGCAGATGCTTTGAGTGTTCAGGCTAGACGGTTCACTGTGCTGTAGGTACGCATAGGCGCATACGCTGCGGATTCGTTATCATCAATGATAGCGACTCGCCGCTGAGTTTTAATTTACAAAAGTTTACTTCTGAGATTAAATTTCGAGGTCTGCATCGAGGATCAACTTCCTGGCATGTTCTGAACGCGGGAGGATGACGCAGTCAAATAGTGGTAAGTGGCTAGATCCCAAAAGTGCATACATCAGCTGCCATTCGTTTGTCACAAAGATTAAAACATACGTAAGGAATCTGGGGAGGAGGTCAGTTTTCGGAAGGATTTCGCGCCCGTCCTCCCCTTTGGCCGAGGAGATATTGAACACAGACAACGTCGAAGCCATCATGATCCAGAGTGTATTCATCACCATGAATCTCCCAGGACAGATTCTAGATGGGATGATTGAGAGTGAGTAGGTCAATTGTTTCATCGAATGGAGAGCGTGCCTGCGTCCAAAACCAAAAACTATTTGAGTGATTTCGGTCAGCTCGGTATCTATTTTACCATCCTTTATGAATCGTTCGGGCTTAAACGCATCGGGTTCTGGGAAGATGCTTTCGTCTCGCATGATGGCCCTGGTCGCGGTAATCAACAAGAAAGTCAGTGCCACACCAACCATCAGAGGGCTTCCTTACCAGGCATTGCCAAAGTTATTGCTCCCCTCTGGGAGACGATAGCCATTATACACGTCCTCAGAGAGGAGCGTGTGTATCACTCCTGCGAAGAATGATGATGAGCGGGTGGTGGCAGCGAGGTTAGGCGGGAGCTATTACCAAGAGGCACAATGGGCTTCCACCTTGTCCCAGGAAATGCGGAATGATCAGCTCCGTTTGGTTGTAGATAATGTTGACCGCTTACCGGAACGTTTCCCACATGATCGCTTGCGTGTATATACATGAGGACATGTCCTCGAAGGTAGGGAGTCGCGACCCGAGAAGAGCATCAAGTTCCTCCTGGGCCTTTCGTTGTACGTGAGGGAATAGAACCATTGCTGCAAAAAAGGAAACAAGCGTGGCAGGAGATGTATCTGCGCCACCTACAATGTCCGTGAGCCAATACGCACACGAAGCGGCGGGGAAACTAAGCTGACCAACGTAAGCGGTTGCAGAGGCGTCCTTGATTGTGTCTACCATATTGGTATCATTGGAATCATTATATGAGAGGGACCTGGACACGAAGCTTTCTTTATGGCTCCCCTTCGACTAAAAGCAAATTGTCTAGGTCATCAAAAGAGAAAAGTCAATATGCACTGACGATTGCGTCCAGCGTCCGTTTGTAAGGCATGTCTCGCATCTCACGAATGTCATTCCGTGAGTATTCAGCCTGGATCTGGAATTGGGCTCCGGGAAACCATTTGGGTACACGCTTCAATAGTGGGAGGTAGTCGACGAGAAAGGTTCCGTAGATGCCCGCAAGGCCCATATGATGGAGTGTATGATCCAATTGAGCTAGCAAAGGGTCGTCGTTTGGAGCTACGTTTATTCCATACGCGACTTCGACGATTATACAAGCTGGCGCACTTGATATGAAAAGAAGGCGATGTGATGGGATTCAATGAGACGATCGATGCCATGCATGGGGCAGCAAAGGAAGCTTACTAGCGAATATGATGGGACCAACGTGCGGGGTCTTCTAGAAGACTCTGTAAGAAACGTCGGCTGTATTTGAGCTGCACCGCCTTGTGGTTGTTATCATTCGCAGCCTGAGGGTTGAATTCTTGCCAGAATACACGACGTCGATTGCGCCAAGCATCACTGTATGGGAGGAAAGAAAAGACGGTACTCCAGCCCATCCTTGATCAATGCTGAGTATCGGTGAGCATTGGAAGAGGACGAGACGTTCGTACAATTCGACAAGCATGGGGAGGCGAGGCCTAGGGGGGATGAGAATAAGATGCCTGAGAGAGGGCATCTCTAGGGCTCACCGACTTGATGTCAACGATGACCGCCGAATCAGTATTTCGCGAACACTCTCGACGGAGCTGAGAACGATGATTTGCGAGCCTGCTGCATTAAGGTACAGAATGTCTGTCTCTGCGACACTATTAGAGAGCGACAAGGAGACGTAGAATGACAAGACAAACTAAGCTTGCGGGCCATCTCAGTATATGTTACCCATTGCGAAGCTTGGGGCATAGCAAAGAGGTGACCAAGGATAGGAAGTCCTTTGGGACTGGGGGGTAATGGTAAGGATGAATAACGGCGCCTGCGTAGGCCAGCGAAGGCGACATAGAAAGTGAACAGAGCGATGAGCACGGTGAAAAGCATTTGTGCAGTTGAGCATCTAATGTCCTTAGAATGAGGGACCTTTAAATAGGTACTTGGGTTGCACCCAGGTGACTCGTGACTCGATGGTTCGCGGGAATGACGCTGCTCCAGGTGTGACCAGGGTTGAATGGGTCGCGGAATTGTGCTGTTCTAAATCGGACTTACACCCAACTGCATACCTCAGCTAATGCGAAGATCGTGCTGTATGCATGTGGACCCTGGGACATATCTCAGCGAATGGGAAGGCGAGGAGAGCGGACATCAGTAATGAATTGGTTGAGACGTGATTGGTGTTCATCTAGGTGGGGGGATGGGTCCCTGGTACAAATCCATTGGCTGCGTGAGGAGGGGCCGCATGGATCTAGGTATGAGAATAATTACTCGCCCATTATGTTCTAGGCTCAGTCTGAGTACCCCAAAGGAAGTTAGCTGTAAGTACAGCCGTGTCAATAGACATTCATCCACACGGGTTCGCCTGTGCGACCCAAGTGGCCTGAGGATGGGAGATGAAGCTTGAAGCAGCACCGAGTTGTCGGTTGACTCCACGTGATGTAAGCTTGTTCAAACCTTCGTAGGTCCGGTCGATGTTTGACCGTGACCTTGTTCATTTGTTGGAAGCTTGGCCAAGTTAAAAGTTTATTTGATCGAAGACGTAAGCCAAAGTTCTCGGGACGTCGTACGAGTAAACGCTTATGGTCCACAGCACGGTTGCCACACGGTGGGGTCATTCTATGGGGATCAAGGCGCCTGGGAGTATGATCCTGTTCGATAAGCATTAATGCTACAAGCCGATTAAGATGCTATCAAGGTTCACGTACTGGCTGATTTCCACCGGTGGAGCAAGGACAACTGCTCGGTTCTACACGGTTTATCGAGAGTTGACATCAAGTAAGCAAGCGGGAAACGTGAGAGCGGGCACCATACCAAGCATCGGTTAGATCATGAATGGCTTGTATAATTGGGTTGGAGCTAGGCGATCTCATCGCTCCCTAGAAGGGTCCGCCAATTCGATTGAAATTTATGGCGTTAGTGTCAAAAACGACCTGCATTAGAAGGTTTTTAAAGCGACTCAGGTCAACAATGGATTGGGGTATCATGTTCTCCCTTGGATCTCGGCAGAGTTCAAACATCCTTTCATCAGTAGAGCTAGTTGGCGATAAACATGGGCCTACGCTATTCGTGTAAGTGGTTCATCTAATTGTGGACAGCGGAACTGACGGAGTCCGGAACCTGTTTCGAGTTGCTTGCTCCAGGAAAGGATGATGCAAAAGATGACATTAGAACGGCTAAGGAAGGCACTAGGCGGCTATTTTGGGGGCGAGTTTCGTTGGCTGGATATAGCCACTTTGAGCCCTCCATGTTCTCAGCCAATCCTCCGCCTTGCGTCCATTCCTCTCGTACAGGACTTGATCGAGTTGGGTCAGAGACGACATAAGCCAGAGAGGGGAAGGGTCTTGGGCGAGTTTCGGGGAACGCTTGTCGATTTGGAGCGGGGGGAGGGTTGTAAGGAGGTCCTTCAGCCGAGGAATGAGGGCATTGGCGACTTGCAATGAGTCTTTCGAGCCGTGCTTTAGGCAGGCGTGCACGAGCATGGTACAGGAGGACAAATCTTGGGCAATTGGAGGAAGCGAGTAGACGCTATATAGAGACGCCGCCGCAATGGTATGCTCGATGGGGTACGCGGTATACAGCGAATGGAGGAGTTGTCGGGCAGATGTCAACGTCATCTTGACGCCATACCGGGGGAAGTCGCCAAAGACTTTGAGCGCAAGAAGGGGACATGCAAGCTCATCACATCGACCTAGCAGAGATCCAAAATTGTATCAGAGAATGCCCTGGCAAAAGGCCGTCAAAATGGCACTTACGAGCTAAAAGGTCTCCAAAGGTTTCCCTGAAGCCCGAACCCATGTCTTTCCACTTCGGAAACAACCCAACTACGGTCTCGAGTTGGTCCTGAGTTGTCGCAAGCTGCACCAGATGCACCCATGAGCTTTTGCGAACTTTGGGTTCCACCACTTCGGGTTTCCTCCCGAGCCGGGGTGAAACGAAGGCGAAGAGCTGGTTGAACTTATCAAGACGCGCTTCCTTGGTCAATCCTCGCTTCTTGATACGCCCCGTAGCGCGAGAGGACGTCACTGTAGTGTTTTCCCCCGACGCATGGTTTTGGTGTGGTGTTTCGCCCGAGTCAAACAGGTCCTCAATTTCCGGGACTTGAGCTCTCTTCTTCAAAGCTGTCACAAACATATAGTCAAAGGGCGCTCCAAGATAGATAAATCAACGGACCAGGGGCTGATACGCGTAATGTCCGTATCTGAGACCGTGCAATTTGAGCAGAGAACTGGCGAAGGACGCAACCGACCATGGCCGCGATGAAGGTAAAGTGTGACCAATAACGTGATGACCTTGTGACGCTATTGCTCACGATGTGACTGCAGGTGACCGATGGCGGTGACGTGACAAGTTGATTTCGCCCACATCGCTCGTTGACTGGACCTCTCATGTGCAGTGCATCTTTATCGCCAGAATCCTGCTTTTGCGCTACTTATTTGAGTTGGGTTCTCCCGCGAAATACGGACATGAACTATCTCAATCCATAACCTTCGGCAGATCTGGTTCTCTCGTTGGAAAGATAATTGTCCGCCCCTCTTTATGACACTTCGCGTACCAAATATCAAGCCATGGGTATCTCGCTCGCTGGTGCTACTCCGAGGGCGAATGAATTCGACTTTCCAGAGTAACATTCTTGTCAATATCAGCGTGCAGCGATGAGGATCTTCAGCTGGAAACCAGCCTCCAAGACGAGAAAATCATAGTCGATCCCATCCACTGGGTTGGAAAGCAATCTCAACACGGGGGAACCCAAACCTTCTGTGTCTCTGATCATCTCTGGACTCTAACTGGACTCTTCGACGCAATCGGGCCTTGCTTGGAAGCCATGCCTCATTTTCGCACTGCGGCGCGAGTTTGACGACCACTGTTAGTATACATTGCCTCTTCACCAGAGCGTTTGCTGACTGAAATAGAGGCTTCGATTCTTATCCTCCATCGTTACATGCGGTCCTCCTAGCACTGTCCCAGATTAACTACGGAGGTTCTTTCCCCATCCTGTTTCCTTCATCCTAAATACTGGGACTATCAAGTGTTCAATGTGTTCATTGTTTAGGCCCTGTGGTTATCCACCAATCGCAATGGGGCTTCTAGGTCTGTACATCGCTTCTCTAACTGTACATCCTTGGCTCGGGATGTGAAGGAAGTTAATGTTCATAACCCAGGCTTATCTATCATGACTCCTCTGACATCGAAGGGAGCAATTACCTACCCAACCTTTTTGTTGAGATATTGGCATGCAGGGGAATCTGCACATCACCTCACGACCATCCTATCACCACCGGAATGAAAATCAGTTTAGGTGAGGAGAGGAAGAGAATCACATAATAGTCCCTCAGGCATGCTCAACGTTCCCTCCATTCTTTAGAGTATAGTTCTTGGACCATTGTTCAACTCTCTGAGGGTACTTTGGTATCCATCATTGCCGTTTCTGTCTTCCTCTCGCTTTCTGGCGCTGGTTGCTTCTCTGCGCAGCTGTCGTTTACTCACAGTGCGAATGAAGTAGCAGGGGTTGCATACTCGTTCTTCGTAAATAAATCCCCATGTGGGTATCACTTCCACAGCACTGTGTACAACGTGATCATGCTACAAATGCAAAACGGTGACCCCGAGACGGCGGCGATGCGTTCGTGCGGTCACCGAGACGTGATGGATACGATGAAGTCGCTTTGGTTGTCGACGTTCGGCTCATGTAACTGGTGATGTCGGTGATGGTGGCGAAAGGTCCGTCGGTGTAAGAAAAGCTTGGTAACGGCGAAACCTGGCCTTCCCCGCTCCTTAGCCACGGACGAAAATGGCCTCCGTGTGGGCCATGTGAAAGCCCTAGGCTCTGGAAGCTGGATGAGCGAGAACTGAAAAGACATTGAGGACATGGGAAGAATATTTTAGGTCGAAGCAGATACGTAGTTGATGATGGTGATCGTCTGTGTAACAGCATGTTATTGCCGTTGGAGTAAATATTCCCGACTTAGAATCGTCCAGAATCTCCTGAGACGGACCCACACTTTCTCCTCCTGACCACCACAATCACCATGGTCGTTGGCGTCGTCGTCCCCGTCCTCCTCGTCTCTTCGTCGTTGTTTCCACTAGTGTCGGGTTACTCCTTTAACATCCAATCCACACCCCGGCAATGCCAGAACCTCACTTTCTCGATAACTGGAGACGGCGGTCAGGGTCCTTATCGTGTCCTCGTCATTCCATTTGGTGCGACGACACTCCCCAATAACACTGAAGTTCGACGAATACAAGATATTCCGTTTGGAGATGGTCAGACGAGCGTATCCTTCCAGCTCAGGTATCCAGAGAACACTCAGTTTGTCGCTGTGGTAAGTGTTTCCTCCCGGATATCGAGGCCAAAATTGTCCTCTGTCATTTCATGTGTGATTGAACGTTTTTGTAGGTCAGTGACGCCTCCGGTTTTGGAACCGGTGGAACCAGTGTTGCAGCAACTGTGCTTTCCGGCGATTCTTCAAGCTGCTTCGATGCTTCTCAGAACGTCTCGCCAGATTTCGTCTTCAGTATAGAACCTCCAAATCAAGTCGTTCAATGTCAGCCAACTCGTCTATGGTGGGATAACTCAACTGTGCAGGGGTATGTGAGCCTTTCATGCTAGTTGAATTCAATTATTCACCTACTTCACACGATGCGTCATCAGAATCCCATCCTTCTTAGGCGTCATTCCTGGTGGACAATCATTCTCAATACCCCAAGGGTCGATAACAAATGTGCCCTCGCAGGGAACTGGTTTCTCATGGACACCAAGCATCCGCGCGGGCACGACTTTGATCATTGTTGGAGGCGATAACCGTGGCGCCGGGACTGCCGGTTCCTCTCTTAACACCGTCTCAGCTGGAATCAACCCAAGCAACGAATGTTTGAACGACAACAGTCCAAGTTCAACACCCAACTCACCTGCAGGTGGAAGCTATCCCACAACTACAAGTGGCGCTGGGACTAGCGGCGGTAGTAGCAGTAGCGGGTGCGTTGCGTCCACCAAAATTACGGGAACTTTCATTACTAACTCAATTTCCTGAACAGAAACAACACCGGTGCGATAGTAGGCGGTGTAATCGGAGGTGTTATTGGTCTTCTCGCTCTCCTCCTTGCCCTCTTCTTCTGGCGCCGCCGCTCGCGTGCCCAAGGTTCCACCAAAGAACGCCCCGTTGACCTCTTGCAAGACGATGAAGGCGACGCTCCCCGTGGAGAACTGCCTCAATACTATCAACCGGAACCGTATATGGTTCCAGAACCCACCGTCCGTTCATCAAGCGATGGTCGCAGTGTCGCCGGTCAAACGGATGACAGAGGGCGCCCACTTAGCGGCGTAACGAGCACCAGCCGCAGTGGCACACCTGATATCCTTGGTTTCGGAGGTGCAGCCACCGCTAGCTCGAGTGGAAGAAAGAGTGGAATGCCCCGACCACTCCGTCCAGTCAACATCATCCAACACGAAGACGCTGGTCCTAGCGAAGCGCCTAAAGACGAAGAACCTGAAACCGTCGAACTACCGCCAGCGTATACAAACATCAGATCCTCAACACCTGTCTCATAAAATCGCAGATTCAGAACACCATCCCATCACCTATCATGCCCGCATCTACGCCCAATGGTTCTCTAATTCCATTCCATACTCATGAAATGCTTCACTCATGGCCTCTTCGATTTCTTTGAATTCATCCAACATCAATCCATCCCTGTGTAGACTAAAAATACCTTTCGGCTCGGCAATTCGATTTCGTTTCCTCTGCCCATCGCAACGTCCTCCCATCTCTGAAGCGCCCACCAGGCGTGGCAGTGGAGTCGGGGGTGGACTACATAGGAGCCGAGTATTCGTTCTGCTAACCCTTCGCTTCATGAACCCCACTCGACGGGAGAAGGTGCGGAGGGGGAGACAACTCTCCAAGTGGCGTGGATATTCGTGGAGTGATCTATCGCTTTCTCCTCTTCCACTCCTTTTCCTCTTCGTTCCCCCTTGTCATTCCCTTCTCCCGTTCATGTTTTATCCTATCTTATTTCATACATGGACCTTTCTGCTGGTTTGGTTTTGCTTAGTGGGTTATGTCCTTCTCCGTTCCTCTCTATTATTGCATCGCTCTTGCAAGTCACCATTACCTCCACCTCCTCCAACGCTTCATTACTTTAAATTCCGCATAGTCTGTCACAAAGACTTTCTTTTGCTTTTATCATCCAATTAGGTTGAATCACTGGACTTTCGTGTTTACGACAACCTTGCATATGTATCCGCTTCACGCCAAACCTGCTCACGTTCATTGACCAGCTTTGCCAGTCAGACACGCATACTGGAAGTATGTTGCCGCTTAACCCCTTGCTTACGAACTCGGGGACAAATCACCACTTGGCAAAACCGATCATATTTTCATAGTTTCAGAAACACGCACAGGGAGAAACGGGGAGTCGACTACATACCAAAGGCGCAAGGGCGAAAGATAACGAGAACTGCTGTAGGAGATGATCGCGTGAAAAATTGGTTGTGGAGGGTAGGACACGGAAGGGAGAAGGCGTACCACATCTATGTCCTTCAAGAATTAAGGGGATTACAGGAATCGGTCCGGCCATGACTTGACAGCCGCCTCCAGTTCGAACTTGTGCAACACTCCTCACGCTGTCCCCATGGAACTTGCAGACTTTCAGCGACTTTCTTTGTACGTGGTATCCTTATCGTCACTATTATAAATAGATGCTTACTCTGCCGCAGACCATTACCGCTGGCTCAGACGTGCCAGCCCCAGTTCAAAGACCCCTCACCATCCTTGTTGTACCGTTGCCGATATCTCCTTCTCTCTCTCGCAATATGGCCGACATTAGTGGCCATCTTCGTTTTTGATCAGCCCGAAACGACCAAACGTTACGACAATATTCCTTTTCCTTTTCTCTTCCTGTGAGTCCCCCTATTGTATAACAAACCCCATCTTTTCACAACCTGCCGTCGTAGCCTACTTCTAGCCCTTGTGGCAGTCATATTTTATAGGGCTCACTTTTCAGAGAAGCGGGTTACTGAAGCCATCTCACTATGGACTCGAGTTTCTCACTCCATTGCGTACTTGACGATATATATCTCTGCTGGTCTGTGGTTACAAGCTTTGCCATCTACGAATATGCTGCCGCTTACATCCCGCTTTCAGACCTACGGCATTCCAACCGACCTCAATCCGTAGCGCGCCAGCTTGAAACAACGGTCGTTGGTATATTAGAAGAGTTGACCGTCACTTTGGGGATCTACAAACGTCCTGAAATTCTCCCTGCAGTCCCGAACAACGATGATGCCTCAATCCAACCTGTAGGTCTATGTTTCCCGCCTTTGTGATACAATTCATTCACACAGACTATCCCTCAGGGAGTGGCTGCAGAAGAACCGTTACAAGAGATTCCACCCATCCTTCAACAGCTTGCTTCGTACAAGAGTGGTTACTTCCCCCAGATCCCATCAACAAGAGCTCCCGGTATGAGTGATGAAGCCCAGAAGCTACTGTCAAAGCTTGTATGTTGCCTTCATCTCATGCGTCATCAATACTTACTTGGCCTCAAGAAAACAACCCTCTCCCAGGCGAGAGATAGCACTGAGTTGAATCAGGACTTCCGTGTGGGTAAGATTGCTCGCTTAGTCGCTTGGCGATACAGTCTTTTTTGAACATTCTGCCACAGATCAATGCGAAGCCGAGATAGTCACATTAGAGACCTACCTTGACAACTTGGCGTGGTTCCTACCTTCGCAGTTAGTCGCCATGTCCAAGTTACTCGCATGTACATCCGTCTTGACAACTCATGAACCCAGGTATATCGCTCAATCATGGGCCTTCGCAGCATTATTCTGCTTCGGAATGGTTTGTCTTCTGTCTCATCCCCCTTTCATCTCTTTCCTCAACGACGAAACAGCCGCTTTCATTTCCAAATGAAGGCTGGTTTCTTGTACCAGGGACGCTGATCGTGGTATGCCCAACATATTCGCTCGCCCGGGAGACTAACCTATTCTCCTCTCTAGTCGGGGACGCTCATTCTTTTCTTGGTACATTCGGATGACAATGAGCGTACGCAATCCTTACCTCCACCATGTGCAAACTCACTCAAGTACTCACCTCTTCCCGCTCAGATTTAGTCAACTTTTGTCCGTATATCTTTATTTATGTCATGGCTCCCATCATCCTAACTGTCTGCCCAGGTAACAAACCATGCGGTTTGGCTTCTATCGATAACGCACCTGCAACACTTCCGGAATCCCGAGTCCTTGCGGCCCTCTATCATCGTCCCCAAGTAATCGACTCGTTCTTACGCAGCTGGCAATCGTTCCGTGCAATGTTACCCGAGAGAAAGACCAAGGAAGCCATCAACGAGACGTCTAAATCTACTTCTGTTTGAAAGAGCTCAGTCTGTAGTCTGTTCAATGGCCGTCATTTGGCTCACTTCAATACTGTATAAATAGATGTGTATGTCCGTTCATCACCATTTTGAGAAAATAATATCGTTCCTAGAATCTAGTGCCTGGCAGGCATCGATATGGCATGGCCTCTCACTTTGAGCCAAGCCCAAGGGGATGGGTATAGTGGTAAATTGAGAGCAGAAATAGAACTAGATAAACTGCCACATGGCCTATCCATCTAGCGAGAATCAAAGGCTAAGGATAGCAAAGCAACCTCAAGATGAATCAGGAGGGTAGCGGNAAAAAATCTTCATCGCGAATAACGACACCATGCCTAAAGCTAATGAATATGGAAACTCCAAAGTCAGGCTCCAAGATGAACGCACTTTGATTTCAAATGAGATCGCATGCCGTTGAACGATGTCTTCACAACTGGTAATGGGTTTGGCTGTTTGAGTGCCTTCTCTGGGTCAGGAGTGGCGGGGTTCCAAGGGTCATCAATCAGGAGCTCCCGGCTCTGAGTACAATGTCTGCATCCCAGAATTTTCAGGTCCTGTTCTTCCTTGCCTAGAGGTCCCTTGCCATAGAATAGTCTCTTTGTTAGGCCAACTTGTCGAGGATGCTTCAATAAATCGGGAGCTTGATAAGAGGGAAGTAACGTAACCGTCATGGCATCGTGTCGGTGTGCATGTTCAGCCTGTAAAACGGTGGTTAATGAATGGCCCGAGAATGTGCGGGTTGAGGGGGCTAAGATCGTACTATGTCTTTGAAGCCCAAAACAATGGCCGCATCACATGAGCCACAAAGAAAGAGGTCCCCTTTGTCGTGTGGAGGTTTATGTGTTCCAAAGGGTCCATCAAAATCGACAGGTAGTATTTGCTTGATCGCGTTTTGAGCCTATAACCGTCGTTCGATATTATAGGATCCCAACGGATACACCATAGTCTTACCTTGGTGTCAACTTGGAAGCACTTGGAATCCCAGAGTGTCTTGCTCTTCTTCGGAACGCACGGGCAAGTATGCTCACAGGCTTCTTTGAAGGTCAAGCTACGAGGCGTAACGATGACTGACAGGTTTCGATCCAGGTTCGATTCGCATCGAGTGCAAAGAAATCTAACATTGGGTCTCTCCACGGGGTGGACCGCCTTCTTGGTGACTGGTTTCCACCCAGCGACGCCGATCAAAGCACCAAGGTCATTTCTAGCTTTGTCGACCCATTCGTTGAGTTGACTCTCCAGCAACTTATGGATCATACCGTCTGATTTGAGGCGAGGTCCGTAGTCGAAATCGGCATCGGGCGACAATTGCGCAAGTGAGGTGAAAACGGGCAAGGATTTGAAGACGGCAAAGTTGGGGAACACCCTGCCAGCATTCTTCGGGAGTGAACGCAAACGAGTGTAATGTGTTGAAACTGCCTGCGCGAGCTTTTCTTGAGAAGCTTTGACTCGTTTCAAGCGACGTTCTTCCAACCTAGCTGCCATTTCACTTTCCACATCACCACGTATTCTATCGAAGTCTGTAAAAGGCTAGCGGTCAGATGGAAAGCTGACCACGAACAAGAAAAGCCTGCCTTTGGAGCTGATGACCTCGAAGTTACGTGTCTTGTACTCGAGCAACGATGCAAATGATTTACACGTTCTCAAAACCCAGACATCCCAACTCTGGGATGCTGCCTGCCGTTTAGCACTACGAGCGTATAGCGCGCCATGCTTCCGTTGAGTAGGGATATTAAAGCGTGAAACTACTCACAAATCTTTGTTTTGCTTTCGGATTGTGTTGCGAAGTAGCCGGTACTCCTGTACCCAGTCCCAGAGGTTCACATAGAACTATGATGCGCCAGAGAACAAGCAGATATTGAGTTTGATAATGAGAAAAACGAAACGGATACATACCTCCATAAGGGTTCGATTGGAGGTTTCCACCGCGTCCCCCTGTCAAGAATATATCAACACTTTGCGGATGGTGGAGGAGGTCACGCCTCGGAGCATACGGCTATGTGGGCGAGTGAAGCATTCAGCAACCATTCGGCCTCGGATTTTGGCGTGTTGCCTTGTATGGGTATCCAAGTTGAACCAGTATGACTGGAAAAAAACCAATGGGTAGCTAAAGGGATACATTAGCTGGTCGTCTGAGTGTTTTATGAATGATGTGGGGCACTGACGACGGGGTTCGGGTTCAACTATGAGAGGGTATCAATGGCACGTTATGGAGTGGATCTCGAGCGATGCACTCACGGAAGCACGCGGCCGTCTCGGCCTTTATAGGCCAGTCGATGAAATGTGAGAGACCGCCTTCACCGAATGTGCGATAACAATTGACGAGACGATACTTTTTGCTGGGGAAGATGTCAGCTTTTCGTATGTTCCATGAGGCGAGAAAAGGAAACCAACTCAAGTTCTTTGCGACACTCTGGCTGAAAGATGATGAAATCGTTGGGTGAGTTTGATGACTCTCCCCGAATCTGCCACTCACCCCGAAACAGAATCGAACTTTCAGAGAAAAGGAAGCATATGGTTCAGAGACATGACATTTACAAAACTTGATAAGGTCAAGGTTGTTAATGGAAGAAATGACCAAACATATTGTGAATCGTACATCACATGGGCCGTAGTCGAAGGCCAGTGCTGCATACGACGCCTCCGTATAGATAGGCAAAGGGTCAGGCATCGGTATTGGTTTCGTATTCTTCCGCACACTCCTCCATATAAATGCGTTGCCTTCGAACAATAGGGTGGAACAAAGGTGCCTGCTACATCGAGCAACCGCAAGCAAATCCTTCGGGGAAGCACAATTCATGAGGATAGCTGCAAGAATTTCCAACGGTAGGGTTTCAAAAAGGCATCGTCTCTGCGTCGCTTTCTTCTTCCCATAGTTCCTTTTCCTCTCAGTCCTCCGTCGTTTCGCTGAGGGGCCTGTGGTTTCAGCTTCGTACTGATTATCAGCGCTCGGTGCAGAGTTTATAGCAGCGTCGGATCCCGTGTTCATGCTGCGCGAATCGTTCAAGATTGAAAAGCAGTACCTGTGAGGATTGGTGTGGCCAGTAGTGCAAGTGAGCGCTTGAGCGACTATCGCGTATAGGAAGACCTGGAAGACCACATTTCGCACGCCTGTGCCTGGTGTCAACGAAGATACTTCTAAGAACACAGACAGGTTACAGAAGGGTAGGTATGAGGGATTCTAAGGCTCGGTGTTTCCGTACAGACTACTGAGGTACGAATTTCGAAAACAGTCTTATCGCGAGTACTTATGAGGAAATGCGGATAAACTACTATGAATGGAAAACAAAGGTCGGGCGCGAGGGTGGGATGAATCCCGAGCCAAGTGTATCGGTAACGCGTCGGGAGTACGTGGTAGTGGTGCGAAATGGTTTCGGCGGAGGCGTTAGTGGCATGGAAAGGCAGGCGCGAAGAGGTAAGTCCTCGGAGCACGTTTGTTATGCCATGAGCAGTGCTTACTATGGATTTAATCAATGGTCGAGCCTTTGTCGACTCAACCAACCATTATCGAAGCTCGAAGTTTAACGTTTAAGCTTCGAGTCCCGCTTCCAACCCTGCTGATATACGAAAATAATCCTCGTCTCGAATGTCACGAACGCCATGCCTGGGAGGAAATAATTTCAATTTTCGAAAATTTGAAACCCGAAGGAGATGAGTGACTGACTTTGTCAGTAGGTGACACCTCATCCCATTGAAAGAGAACACAACGGGGTTCCTCTTACTGGCGTCCGACTTTGCAGACCGCCGGGGTGGTGATATAGGATGATCGTTGGTTGCGGGAACCTTTCGTGCCTCAGTCTCCATTATGCCAGTCCCAGGGACAGACGGGCGAGCCTGGGCGCAATGTCTGCAAGCCAAATCTTTCACGTCCCGAGCTTTCTTCCCCGCGGGTCCGTTTCCACCAAAGAGTTTCTTAGCGAGGCCCCTTTCAATAGGGTGTACCAATATGGATGTAGCCTCTTCATGAGGGAGTTGGACAACGTCCATATCGTCATGTCGATGGGCATGTTCGGCCTGCGGAGAGATAAGTAAAATTGGATGAAAACGATGGAAACACGTTCACAATATCTTGCAAGCCCATGATTATGCGAGCTTCACATGAGTTACACGCGTATATGTCCCCGAGCTGGTGGTTTTGGATGAAATAAGCTATCGCTTTATGGCTATGATATTGCGAAGGCAGAGCTTTTCTAATCGCTTTTTTTGCCTGTCAAAAGCCGTAAATCAAGGAAGGGAAGGCAAGAGAAGAAGGAATCAACTTTGACATCCACTTGGAACCAACTGGGAGACCACGTCCTATTTTGACCGAGCTGGCTTGCGTATGGACAACTATGAGCGCAAGCTGATTTGAATGTGAGACTGTGTGGCCTCATTTGCTCGCCTGGTCGACGGTGCGCTTCGCAGAGGGTGCATAGAAAGCGGACATCAAGCTGTTCAACTGGATGAATGGCCTGCGTAGCAGATGTACAGTCCACGCCAAGAAGAGAAGCCAAATCGTGGCGCGCTTTGTCCTCCCATTGTTTGAGATCATTGATTATCATAGTGCGAAGGAGTGAATCTGATTGGAACCGAGACTGATAGTCCATCTTCGCATCTGGGGTGAGATTCGTTATCGACTGGATGGATGGGAGAGTCTTGAAGGTTGCGAAATTGGGGAAGATCGTGTCAGTGTGCTTCTTGAGTGATCGCAGGCGGTTGTAATAAGCGTCTATCGCGAGAGCGGCTGCTTTGCTATTTTCTTCAATTCGGTGCGCCCTTTTGCTCTCTAGTTTTACGAGCATCTCTGTCTGGATATCATCACTGCGACGACGCAGGTCTACCAAGATCGTGAGGGTGGCTTCCTCGCGGAAGAGTGGGTAAACACACCTTCATATGTAACCAGCGATGCGTCGTTGAGTTTCAGGGAAAGGAGGGTCTTGATGGTCTTGCACGATTGGAAAATTTCGTAGTTACACCCGTGCTCACGAGCCCGAAAACGGATACTAAAATGACGGGTAAGGTTATGCCTATACAGCCTGGGATAAACGCACAAAGAGTTGTTGGTCGATTCTACCCTACCAAGTGCCCTCCGTCGTCCGAAATACCACGTATACACACTGGCATAGAACTAGAGAGATGTTGCAGGTGTATGTGAGAGGGAAGAACGAACCCACCACCATGGAAACTCCTCGCTGTGTACACTCATTGTCGATGCTCTGTGTATGACATTGTAAGCTCAATCTCACAAGAGCAGCGAAGATAGACCAACCTTCATCAAACTGTCCAAACGTGATTCACGCACAGCGTCCTCAACTTCTCGAACAAGTTCTCTCAACTCATTGCGGTCCACATATACACGAGTCGATGCTACACGCAATGTTAGTAAGAATCGCCCATGGTAGTTAGGGGACACGAACACGCTCGGCCTGTGAGCTCTTGATGAAGAGGTTAAAAAAAACAGTCAGTCATCTGATGGAATTTGCGTTGAAAAATAACAAACCAAAGCAAGTACTAGTCTCAGAGGAAATCAACCACTCCTTTACGGATTGTCTGATCTCAGCTGGCACCTGAGGATATTCTTCTAGACGAAGGCGGCAAAAGCGCTGGCTAATTCAACTTCAGTAGGCTTTCACGCGCAGGATCCAACAAGGGCACGCACGCGAGTTTTTCGCTGCAATCAGGCTATTTTAGGTGAGAATTCGGGAAGGCAAGAGGAGTGGCGCCAGCGTACTTGAAAGCAAAACCGCACTCGGAGCGAATAAGATGCATACGGCGCGGTGAGGGGTCTGTTGCAGAACTACTTCCACGAGCGACTCAGTATACAGTAGGCATCTCATTACATGTCATCCCTGACTTACATCGCAAGGGCCTCCGTCGAAAACAAAAGCCGCGTATGCTGATTCCGTGAAGTGTGGTAATGGTTCAGGCATCGGGTAAGAAAAGCCAAACTTTCGAACATATTTCCAGATAAAATCATTTCCTTGGAAGACCAACGTCGAGCAGAAATGTTTGCTGCACCGTGCAACCGAAAGCAGGTCTTTAGTAGACGAGCATTGCTTCAAGATCTCAGCGAGGATTTCGAGAGGAAGTCGTTCAAAAAGGCATGGCCGAAGTGTACTGGTGCTGGGCTGTGGAGGGTTTGCACGCTTGTTGGATCGCTTTCGTCGTTTGGAAGCACCTTGCGCAGCAGAATCCGTAAGGGTGGTGACCTCTGGCATAAGATTGAAACCCGGGTAGGTATGTACTGGAAAGGGAATTCGTGGCAAAGAAAACAACGTCAGGCTTTCAGGGGCTTGCTTCGAAAATTCCTCCGATAGCCTGCCAGCCACGGATATTTCAGGTCTCAGAACGAAACCTTCTTCAACGTTCCATTTTGATCACGGACACGCTGGCGGACTCGTTTACGAGCGAATGAATGCGTGTTCCGTCCATCAAAAGACAGGAACCTTTTCTTCAAGTTTCTATCGCTAACCTTCTAAAGTTCCTGCAACAATATGATTAGGTACTAATGTACACGTCGGTGAAGCCTATCCTAGAGAACAAGTCCAAGGTCTAAGAATTACATAGAATGATGTAGAAATTTAAGTCTTAAATATTCGGAGTAATCTGGCTTCTGTCACGATTCGCGTGCGACAGAGCGGGCATTCGCGAGAGCTAGCCATGACGAGGTCAGAGCACCCTCTACACATGGCCATATGACTGCGATTCGATGATAGGCCGTCAGAACAAGAGAAATGAAGGGAATAGTCTTAGAACTCACCCGCAGTCGACAATTGCAATATTAGCTTCTTCATCCTGACAAATGACGCAAAGACCATTGCGCTCGAAAGCCGAGATATGTGCCTTTGAGGGCGTGCAGGCCATGGAACCCGTCTATTCCCTAACGGTGCCTTGAAGGGTGTTCAGTTCATCCGTACACCTGATTACCTCCAGGTTGTTGGTTTCATTGACCAAACCCGAATCAACTGGGCTTCTGGTGACTGGGGAGGAGAGATGGACCCTCACGGCGCCGATCTCGTGCGTACATTTTCACTTGAAACAACGGAAGCTGTTTTTCTGACG
>JAPEVF010000419.1:0-39485 GCA_029747585.1 Pleurotus djamor
CAACGGAATGGKTTGTCAGAACGCCGTGTTCTAACCCGAGAATGGATAAATGTCAAGGATCAGTGATGGATTCTGTTCGGGGAGCAAACGAAGCACAGAGCTGAGAGGAAATACCGCTGAGAATGACGCTCGGGTTTTCCATGAGTCCTTACGTTGACGTGGAGAAGGTATGTGACCTCCGGCCTGACAGAATGAACAACTGAATTCATGGAGCGCAGACTACCCCGACTTTAGGACACGGTTGTCAGAAATTGTTGGGCAAGTGGCGCACAACGTAGTTTATTCCGGGGGTTCGCCCCATTGAAATCACAGCGGACGTGTAGTGGCCCTGAGCCTATCGTGGGTGCCGACGGAAGTCAGGCAGACACAGCAGCGTAAGTAGCAGTTCACGTAGTTGCGTACCGGTATAAAGACGAGATTGGATTGGATTGAAATCCATCATTCGCTGAAATATCCCAGAGCAAGCTCAGCACTTGCAAGATGGCCGAAACTCTAAAAATCAATTCTTTGATTAGTGAGGTCCTTCTGAAACTGGGTTCAAGGGATAACACTAACCATACTCTCTCACTAGGTTCTCTGAGCATCAAAGACAGCGATGCGGAGACCATCACTCAACACGACCTTACTCGTGAGTGTCATCCATATAATCAACACAGCGGGATTTCCTTACCAAGGGCATAGCCGAACAATGGGAAAATTTGTTCCCCGCTCTAGTTCTTGTGGCTTTGACCGATAGAGAGGTCGAAGCGCTTGTTCCACTTGCTCAAGAAATGGTCGAAGAGCACCGTCAGGGGTCTGCTCCCTTCATATCCTTGAACCAAATTACCTCCGTGGGACCTTGGGAACTTTGGGTTCTCGTACGTTGATATCTTCGCTCTCTGAAATCGAACGACCTAATGACTGTTCAAATATTCATCGATCAGTTTGCTGGGAGCATAAACTGGAACGCACGGTTCATCTGCTTCAAGAGCTTCATTGGGCTCAGGTCTGTGCTCGGCGGGAAAAGCATGTGGGTCAAAGGACCTGGTCTTTGTACCAAGATCGAAGTGGGTGGACATGCTGGCATTGACCCTGTTCCCCTTCCCGGGGAGCTGAAAGTGGATATTTGGGTGGAAGAGAGGGACGCAAATATATACATTGGTACCAGGGCCGTTTTTTACAGCCGAGTTCATTTGAAGCGCTTCAAGATCGGTCGCTTTCCCGAGAAAGGCACTAAATGAAGGAACCAAGGAGGAACCTCGCAATCTAGGGACATAAACGGTCACCGTAGCCAATAGACCTGTATAGATATCAATTTGATGATACAGTGGAGAACGGACTACAGCGTTCGAGTTAGCATGGGTTCGGGATTCGAGAACATTTGGGAGACTGAATGTTGCACAGGTCGGCACATCGGAGACGCGAGAAATCCGACGTGAGGTGATTGACATCTCCTAATCTAGGTGTCGTACATGCGCAAGTTCTCTTCTTTCGCTACCCGTACGATACTGTGAACGTCTGAGAATCGAGGTACAATTCTGCACTTGAACTGCTGAGGAGCACTGAGTGTTTAACATCAACGAAGGGCCCTATGGCTAATAGAGACGCACGACTCACGAAAATATCCCTGACACTTCCTGGGCATCTGCATCTGGTAGTTGCATCGTTCCATCCGAGTCATACTCAGGCGAGATATGGAACGCCCATAGGATAGAGGCGATTTGAATGAACAGGTTGCTATTTGCGACGTGCTGGCCAACGCAACGTCTAAGAATTTTCATCGTCAGTTGGAGACATGAAAGAAAGGGAGTGTCAAGGGGTTACCGTCGTCCAAATCCAAAGCTAACATGCCCCTCGTCCTTTGTATCTATTGTCGGAGGGGTGGTGACTCGGCCAGCGGAATCCAAGAAGCGTTCGGGCCTGAAGTCAGGTGCGTCATCACCATAAACACCCGGGTCATGATTGAGTCCCCTTAGAGAGATGAGGAAGACGGAATGAAAGCAGAGGTTAAACTACTTGCCATATATTGGCGATTACGGTTGTTCCTTGAGGAATAGCGTAGCCACAGTAGTTATCGTCCGTTTCGACACAGTGTGGAACACCCATAGGAGCAGTGGGACGCCAGCGCAGTACTTCCTTCACGATAGCTTGAACGTACGACAGAGACTTCAAGTCCGCAAAAGTGGGCATCCGCTCCCTTCCAACGACGCGATCCAGCTCTTCTTGAGCCCGGGCTTGGGTGTAAGGATACAATACTGTTGATAACATGAACCAGGCCATTTGTGAACCTGTCTTGGAACATCTGGAGTGTGAGGTACAAATTTTCACTCATAAACTGAGCGCAGTTACCGTTTCGGCACCCGCCATACTGCTGCGTGCGTGAGCACTATGCGTAGGATGACAATGAGCGCCGTACTAGAGTATGCTAGCTGTCCACATAGCTTCTTCCTTTGAGAGTTTTCCGGTGGAACAATCTTTGAGGAGTCGAACGGCGATACAAAAATTTTGCGAACCAGCAGCCTTCAAAAGTGACCCATTCAGATCATAACACACTGGACAGTGAACAAATGTTCTCCAGAGCTGGTGAGAACTTACCATTCGAGCTTCAACATCATCAAGGAGCTCTCTGAATTTTGCGGAGTTCTCAACGTGCCATCGCTCAGCGTCCGTCCTCCATTTACACCTGAACGGTGAGGTTTGTGAGAGTTCTGTGAGGAAGGTGGACAGAACGGCGAACTCACATCCAACGGGGAAGATGCATCATCCACGGAAGAAACTCGACAAAGTAAGCCCCAGGGGTCGCCGCCATACCAAGCCAGCGAGCCGCGTCGTCAATCCAAACGATAATGTGGTCTTTAGAGTCGATAAGTGGAGGAACGCCGTAGATCAGGGAAACCATCAACGAGTTGCTCGCACGACGAATATGTTCAAGGAAATCATCGGGAGTATCAAGGAGGGTGGAAATCAGAACCGAGGTTTCGACCTCAAGTTGAGGGAAGTAGTCTTTATAAGTCTGAGCGCCAACAGCTCTGGTATATGGTTTGAGGGGACATCGAAGTGGACGTCAAGGAAACTTACTCGTGGGAAGCCCTTCTCATCCTTCGCCAACTGTCATTGCGCCTTGTTATCGATAATGCGTATCCCTTGGTCAATAACTCTCCAACGACGATATTTTGAGGGCGATCTGAATAGATGCTAGATCTTCGATCGAGGAGTTCGAATGCTTCTCTGTGCCCACTGAGAACGATTAGAGACTTTCCGAGTGCGTTGAGTGATATGATGGGACCTGCAAAGATCAGCTTTGTAAGTATCAATTGCTCAGCGGGAAATGAGACAAGGAAACGTACCGTACTCCTTGCTCCACTTTGTCAAGGACAGCCAGAGAGGGTTGCTTCCAGCAAGTTGGAGTAAATTGCCAATGATAGGGAACTGGGGCGGTCCGGGTGGCAAGTTTCCTTTCCATCCGGACACGTCTGAAAACGATGAGAGTATCAATAACACGGTGGCGAGGGCGACGCCAAATAACAGAGTCGACCAGCTTAGATCCATGTCGTCTAGGAGGGGGATGAAGGGAAAATGGCTGACCCGAGGACAACGGTGGGGCTGCTGTCATACCGTGGGACGAGCCTACACAAAGAGATATGTATGAAGGAGCCATACAATCAAGATACGGATAGACGTACGTAAGTTGCATTGGGACTTGGAGTTGTGGTTGTGGCAGCCGAAATGGTTTGCGGAAGCGCTATAGCAATTCCAAGAAACATCTAAGGGCCGTCAGGAAAGTCGCAAAGGACAAGATTTCAATGCTGTAGGTCGGTAATGGATTCATCACATGGGGTTTCAAAATTAATAGATGGGAAAAAATACAATGATACAAACGACGTGCGAAGTTCGACTCAACAATTTCAACAAGTTATTTCCCTAAGGTCTGTGATACCTCAAGGTCGCTAATTTCCAGCGTGGCGACATCATACACCCAGCCAAGGATGTCCGTTTTCTTTTCATGTTTCTACGTGGTACGAAGATGAACGTTAGGTTTCCGCTCACCGTGCACCGTGCAAGGCCGCAAAAGTACTCACGGCGGTAGCAGCCTTCGATTTCACAATTCGCTTGACGTTCTCCTTGACGTTCTCTTCCACAAGTGCACGGTAGCCCTCTGAGGAGAAATTGACGTCGATAGGTAAACTCGGAGCGAAGAGAGAGCAAGGAAAAAACGAACCGTCGTTAGCGTCAGGAGTGGGGACAGTCTTGAGTTTGCTGTTCTTCGTCCTTAGCGCAACAATCTCCGGTCTAGATGTGACATGTCCCCAAGGAGGGGAAGGAATTGTTAGACCCGGGAAACACGAAAACAGAAGGAGAAGGCCAACCTTGTCGATTTCAGATACAAGTCCCGAATTGGCCAAATCCAACGATCAATGGAGTCCTTGGCATCCTTCACCGATTTCATCGTGGAGGTAATCGCAGCTGCCACACCACCACAGCCGTAGTGACCCATGACGATGACATGGGAGACTCCGAGATGCTCCACAGCGTATAAGAGGACCGAATTTCTAGAGGCAAGCGATAGGTAAGCGGGGACCGACAGATATGGAGGCCAGGTAAAAACGCACTCGTTGTCATCCGTTTCGATGTACTGAGCAGCTACATTACGACCAGCGAATATGACGCCAGGTTGAGTGTTGAAGATGGTACCTTCGCTCACTCTACGCAGAGGGCACAAATCAGCGAGGAAGATAAGCGATTGATCGTAAGTGGTTACCTGCTGTCGGAGCACCCGAGGAACATGAAGGAAGGGTCTGGTGACAGGCACAGTTAGATGCGGGGGGATGTATCAAATTGAAGGGCCAAGCACATACGTTGGCCAACTGCAGATTCCTTGATGAAAGTAGCATTGGCACTTTTGATCTTTTTGGCGAATTTCTCGTTGCCTTTGAGCAACCCGCCAACGTTGGTAGGCGCGCCAGGCTTCGCGCCATCACCACCCTTGCCACCCTTCGCTACTGGTGCAGGCGCTGCACCGAGGACGTGTGGATGACATTGTCCAACAGACGCGAAAAGGGCGAGCAAGAGACCCAAGGAGACGAGGGAGTTCCATTGGGTGCCGAACATCATGATGTACAGAGGTTCGATAGGCCTGGACTTGGACTCCCCCTCAATACCTATATACTTCGCCTTTCATTCAATTCCGCTCGCGCGAGGCCTTTGATAGCTTGGCAGGGAGCTCGGGAGGTGCGAGCTAATGTCAATTCAATGATGCTAAAACATAAACCATGATTATCCTACGGCGGACTATGGGAAAGACTAACATTTGAGCGCTCAGCGACATCTAGAATGTTGACAAGTCTGAAATACTTACATCTGTTCAATGCAACCATAATATTGTTCATCGGAAGATGAGACTCTGCTTTTNTGTGTGGTCTTTGACGATGTGCAACGCTCAGAACACGTGAGCTAGAGTTCTGTGGTAGGAGGTCGGTGAGGGAGCGGAACCGGGGATAGGGCTTTGAAGATCTCCGACTGCAGGGCAATGGAGAACTAGGCAGATCGATGCTAATTTGCGTCCAGTAATCCGACTGCTTCGAGTTACTTCAGGTCCAATCGTCTGACTGTTGGTGGGATCTTAGTAGACATAGTGCCATACCTGGAGGAGCGCTCGTACCTCCCACCATGCACCTAACGCAATCAAACTCGATGGGTTCTGGGAGATACAATACACCAACCCTGGCGTTCAGGCTCAGCGCAGCGAAGTCTAAAAGCAAAAGACCGCGTACAAGACCATTGCAACTGGTGCTGGTCCATGTAGCTCGCCACGGATTGCTTAGATCCATTCCTCGCTGCATTGATGAGGGGACATTTCCCGTTTAAAGGTGACCCTCCCCAAGGCTGTGGGGAAATATTCCTTCAGCCTACAAGTTCCTCGACTTGGAACGAAGATAATGCTCACCGAAAGGAACCACCCAGCCTGAGCAATGCATTTCGGAGAGAAAGTTTCAAAATTCAGAAAGTCTTGTTACCTCAGAAGAGCTACTCACGTGACGTTATTCACACGGTCCGCTGACAGTCACGCGGTCCACGGACCTCTAACCTCGACTACTTAACTTATGCCAAGTTGAAAACTTGAAATGCCATAACTTTTGCTCGCTTCGATGCATGCTCGCTTCCGATCGCTGAAGACATTTACATAACTCATCGGTTCCCTGGCACGTCAAGTCGATGGATGATTCGGCGTTCGGAAGACCTTATAAGCCTCACACGAACCGCAAAATGGATCTTCATCAAGCTTCCCAACTTCTCCTCACATGTCTGACGCTATTACATCTCCCCGTCGATTTGACGTCCCGGACAAGAAAGATCCGCGGGAATATATCAATCAGTTAACGCCCCCCGCTGGCACATCGTTTTGGAGGCAGTATGTGGTACTGCTCGGGCTTTGCTTGGTATCCAGCTCACAGCGTTATATGAACAGCCAAACTTTCACGCCTTTCGATCAGGTGTCCGTCGCAAATCTACGGGACAAACTCGCAACGTTTACCTGGAGAATTGACGCGTACGTCTACGCTGTAAACGCCATCCCAGACGAGAATTTTGCATCAAATGGTGGTCTCGTTTATGTCGTCTTGGTGCACTCGGGCGCTGCTGCAACTGCGAAGAACATCGAACCCAGCACCATGCCCGTGTATTGGCCACTCGAGTTCGAATATGATGTCTCCTTGCCTAATAGCAACGGCGACTCTTTCATGCATCAGCCAACTTCGAATAGCGGGACTCAGGACGGTGACACTTACAAGTGTAAGCTCAGCCATTTGCTTATGTCTCATCACTGCTCAACCGACTTGCTTACCTCCCCGCGTTTCCAGACACCATTGCTTACGCCCAAGACTTCCAAATGTTCAGAAATGGCGGAAACGAAGCGTTCACGTTTCCAGCCAAGTATGCCGACGACATCAACTTCTACATGGGCGAGCAGAGTGGAACAGTCCAAGGATCCTACGCCATCCGCTGGGGCTCCCTTCTCCAACAAGAGCACTACGTATGTCCTTGTATTTTGAGTGCGAAGTCACTAATGTAATCACCATGCTTAGGACGACCCAGAGAACGAAATCTCTTTTCCCTTCACGTCTTTATCCGTCTTTAGGTTTGATGCCCTCGAGGAAGTAAGATTCCGTACGTCTTTTGTCCAATTCCTCCTCGATGATCTCGCATATTTACGCGGTGACAGTTTGCAAGATGAGTTCAAACCAGGGAGATCCCGAGGTTGATCAAAGTGAGAAAGCTAGGATAACCATTGACTGTCGATTCATCGTGTAATCTTTTCGGGATACTTGCCCCCCTGCCCCACATACATAATTGTTGGCCAACTGCTCACGAGTCCTATAATTAAGGGCACTGCCAGGAGGGTAAGGAGTCCGTTCAACACGGAGGTATGTACCTGTTACGGTCAGGTCGTGCTGTGCAACCTTGCAACGCCGATCCAGGTTCGAATTCGGTCTCTTTAGACATCCTTCAGAAATACTGACATGCGCCACATGCGATTGCCTCTTCTACTTCTCAACACCAACTGTAGACGCAGCACACCTCCCTCTCCGCTACCCCCTCTATCTCCCTGGAATATGTATGGGTGATCGCTCCATGCCATCGACACTCACCTCTGAACTTTTTCCAACCTGCGGAACGAGAACCATAATCGACATTATCTGGAGCTGCCTTGCCATCATCTTCGTGTGTATCTGGACCGCTGTTCACCCCGACATCTTCAACGACCATGTCGAGCATGGCGATATCATTAGTTCTCGATGGTTGTCCATCTCGATAGCCTTTCTGGCGCCGGAAGTCATCGTTTCGCGTGCAGTCTGGCAGTGGATTCGCGTAAAGGAGATCGACGATACCAGGCATGCAAGGTTACGGGAGAAACGGTCCCTCCTCGATAAAATCATGGCGCTCACGTTCACCCCCGAGGTACTGTACCCCAGTGTCACTTCCTGAAGACACCGCTGATGATCTTTCTTGTGGCTAGGTTGTTATGAAGCTGACGCACTTGAGACGAGGCAGAAGGAATCCAATTATAGTGAGGATGGCCGACGATCAGGTGGTCACGCGAGAAGCAATTATCTATGAGGGTGGATCACTGCCTCAACTGCATGAGGCGGCTTCCTCAAGCCCAGCGGATGGCGCGATTAAGGAGGGTGGTCACTCTGAATCAAAATCCGAGTTGTGTTCGTGTCCGTCAACCTCCGCTTAATCCTTAATCTAACCATCTCCTTGTCCCTCTAGCCGAGCCCAGCAAACACAAGGCATGGACTCGCGCACATTCCTTCTTTCTCGATATGCAAGGATTCTTAGTAAAATCCGGCAACGGCAAAATCCGTGCCCTGACGCTCGAGGATATCACCTCCGGGCGCGTTCCATGGCCTGAAGTTTCATACACCGAACTCTGCGATCGAAGCAAAGGCGATGGTTTCGCCAAGTCTGTCACAATCCTCCAACTGTCTTGGTTCACCGCGCAACTTATCGGGCGGAAGCTTCAGGGTCTTGCGATCACTGAACTCGAAGTGATGACACTGGCGTATACGCTCACATGTGGGATCCTTTACGCGTTTTGGTTCGACAAACCGTATAACGTCAAAGTCCCTATCATTATCTCCACGAAACTCGATAGTCTCCCCCCTCCGACCAAATCACTCGTTGGGACTCACAGGATGCAAATCGCTATACTCATCACTGGGAGCCTCTTTGGCGCTGTCCATCTTCTCGCGTGGAATTTTGATTTCCCCACCAGAGCCGAGCAGATCTCGTGGATCTCGGGTTCGCTCTTCCTCACGATATTTCCTGTCTTCTTCTTTGCATATACCATATACCTCGTAGATAGGCTCCCTGACTTTCTCAGCAGGCTAATCATTCTTGTTTGNCTGTGNTTTTGTATTTTTTCTGTCGGTTGTGTCTCTTTATACTGTGCTTTGTCTTATTACGCGCTGTACCTCCTTCGGTTACTCAGACAGTTTCATGGTCGTCCTTCCTTCCTCATATATAATGCATTTGATCTGTACCATATACCTCAGTAACCACGACATCTAACTTTCAGCGTCATGTTAGTGCGTAACAAGCGAGACGAGTCGACATCGAGTACTCACTCTATGAGCAAGCAAATCCCGGAAGGCGCTCTCGCCTTTGACAACATCAATAGCTGATAAACTCCCTTAATATCTTCAAGGACTCGGAGCAAGAGAAATTCAGCCTATCAGTTGAGGGGGATGTCGGTTGGAACGCGAGTCTGCAAAACTTCACATCACGCTTCGCGCAGCCCGCAGTCAAAATGATTACGGTCGACGAACAATATCAAATTCTCAACCCGACAACTACTTTATTGATCAATCATTCAACCTTCCGTCAGGCTATGTACTTGCTCCCGACAACCCTCAGGCACTAGCCTTTGTCTTCTTAGGATCTACATCCTCCCAAACAAACCTGCGCTTGACTGTGTCCTGGACGAACTCGAAGTCCCCAACAGTGGTGACGGTGAAAAACTTGTCTTGGGCACGATGAGTGATGGTTAAAGTGAACTTGGAGCACCACGGGATTCCAACCGGGTTGGGGTACCACTTTTCGGCGCTGCCGGTGTTAAGTATGAATCGTTGAGACCATCTTTCGGTCTTGGCGCTATGGTCCGCGGTGCAGAGTGATGCCTCGACTTGGAATTTCTTGTCGCTGTTGATCCAGCCAAGCAACTAGAAGGAGAAGAGTGTTATGTCAGGATACGCCAATTGTATATGAGCATATGACACTCACCTTGAGGAAGATTTGACCTTGATATGACTCGAAGACCGGGTACTTCACATCAATTGGCTGGTAGATCGGGATATCGTCACACAAGTCGAGGGCGTCCACGGTGAGCTCCGTCAACTTCTTGATGGCGACGAGGTCCATGCTTGCTAATTCGACGGCGAGATCTGGGTACGCGGCCTTCCAAGCCTCGACTGTTTGATGGCGGTGAGAACCACACTCGGACAACGAGCTACGCGTTTATCAACGTACGTTCACTGTTCTGCTTGGTCGAAGCAGAATTGAGCTCGACACCTACGAACGCTGGTCAGAGCACTGATCGGTAAGGTGTGGGATGAAAGACGTACCAGAATCTTTGGTAACTGGGCTAGACATTGCGAGTTTGTAACTTTGGAGAGATTTCCTGTGGTTTCACTGGATGAGGATCGAGTCTGGAAACACGAGAGCTTTTATACCTTTGAGGTGAACGGTGAAAAATCATTTTATGGACGGGGACTGGATATGGAAAAGCCGATAAATATGACCAAAGTCGCGCGTATGATAGCCAACACAATGAAGATGGCAGGGTTGGAGGTCGATGGGGAACTTGGTAGAGTGGGGCCCCCCTGTGGTCTCCGCAGACGTCAATACACCGGATACCCTATGGGGGCGTAAATCCAGATCAAGGCGAAGCACTAAGACGAGTGTGACTTAGCAATGCATTACAACGGAACTGACAACGGTGCATAAGTGAACTCACTGCGCGCGGTAGCAATAATGGTACGGTGAAACGAGCTTAGCATCTCGCATTTGCTGTATCGCCGTATGGCTGCATCAGACGATCCCTAGGAAAATGTCAAGTGCAGTCGCCTAAAGTGGGCTAAAGCATGAAATTATCCAAAGTATGAAGAGGACGTTCGCCATTAGCTATGCACAAAGGAATGTGAATGTGAGTTGAGTACGAGCACGCAAAAATCTGACCACTCGCTTGGAAATTGTAAACGAGGTGGACGGTAGGATTCTTGATTTACTTCTTGGTTCGTTGATCATCGATCATCCGCCCTTTCCATGTGGGGTAACATCGGCTTCATCAAGATGATAGACAAGCCTGGGTGCCGCCTAGTATGGAAACACTTGACATTACGCATCAATGATCAAAGGCACTGAAAAGCCGCAGCGATGCAAGCCAGCCTCATGTGGAACAGTATGTTCCTGAGGGAGTCGGTCTCGGGGGTATCCTAACCCGACCCCAGTTTCCTGGTCCTTTGTTCATAGCCACCCGCATATCTGCGACTGAAGCTTGAGCATATGAGGGAACATCTGTCAAGCGCATTTCTTGGTCATCAGAAAGCGGATTTGTACGAGGACAATGAACCCTCGCACGAATCATATCGCCGGAGGGATCTGCTGATCGCGTTGAAAATGTGTTCCGTCTTTTAATATCGGAATTGGACGGAACGGCGCTGTACGATGGAGTAATTATGGTCCTGTTCTTGTTGCTTGGGCGGTCAGAAACAGGGGCGGTGGCACACAGGGAGTATATGCCTCTGGTATCGGAGCGTAGGAGATAGGTGCGATCGGAAAGTAACCTCAAGAAAGGTAGTACAGAGAGCTCAGTCGCACTGGATGATGTGAATGATGGATAAGTGAGACCGTGCCAGCGGTAAGGGCACTTACGTCGGTAGATGTACTCAAGTTGGACTTCCCATACTGAGGAAGGGCTAATCTAGAAAAGTTTGACATACGGTGGTACGAGAATTGCGAACGCTGGAATAACCGAACAGAAACTCACATCTATACTGGGCAAAACATTTTCTATTGTTGTTTTATCCAGCAAGTCAAGCGTCAGGAGGGCAAGTGGCTATGGACGTGTAGGTTGAGACGATAAGTTGTTTCGTCACAGATGGCTGGAACTTACCTCCTTCAAGCTTAGACCGTCGTGTCTAGCAGCCCATCAGCAGCTATGTACCAATGATGTGATGATGGTGGCCACAATCAGTTTGAAGTACTTCTCCGGTGCTTCGCTTCTCCGGAGTGAGGAAACTTTCCATGATATCCGCGGAAGGGCTCGTTCTAACTCTTTGGCACTCAAGTCGTCATGCGGGGTAGGAGCCGTGTCGAAAATGCCACATATGTGGCTATAGATTGTCTTGGGTATGTGCTTCCTGCTTAACGAGATGTTCTGTCTAAGTACCCTCGGAGCAGAGAAGTTCGGTGGATGCGCGCGGGGTGGCCGATTGAAGAAGTAAACACTTGTCACAAACTGGTGCGTTGACTACGACTGTGGGAAATTGTGTTCTCACGATCAATAACCTCACAACGAGGATTTTTTTCGACTTTCCTCGCCTTGTCCGTCCACAAAGCCTTGTCCTCCATGATCCCAATACTCTTGATCTACTTCGGACGCGTTGCTCCTGACTGATGTGGACTTAACTACCCTCATAAATCTGTGCATAACCTTCAGTAAAATTCTATATAATCTTCGAAGGCACCCACTTGTTCTGGCGGGAACAGCGATCCTCAAGATCAAATGCGAGTTCTCGTCGGGGCAAGGTGGAGGCTAGTGGGTAATAGAGGTCAAGTATACACGCAACCTGACTGCAATCATCCATCCCAGATCCATCTCTGATTCTATTTCGCGCGCCGACCTTCTGAACCAGTTTGATGTGAGTGTCATTTAACCGTTCCCCGTGACCTTCGTTCTTATTGCGCTGCAGCACCTGATGTGCGAGCTCTCCATACAGGTCAACGGCGGTCGATGATGGTTGAATATCTACGACGCGTACTAAGTAAGTTAACTCGTCTTTTTACCCTAAGCATCACTTCTCCCTTCGCTTTGATGACATCTTTATTCACACTGTATGAATTACCCTTGCCTTACTAGCGAGGGACAGATGAGTTGACTCTACAACGGTATCTGAGCGTCATACATCCACTCTATCGTCTATACAATTTTTGCCGCTTTTGCTGACCGGATTTGTTCCGCAGTTCCCCCATGATCTCGAACTTGTCAAAGACAACTTTGAGGAACCTTATCCTGCTACGGCGTCCCCTCTCTCCTGCTCGTCCTCTCATCAGCGCAGCGCATCTGTAGAGATACTCCGTGGACATATCCAGCCTGTTGTGATTCCTCCTCCATGTCATACGGATGCCTCGGTTTCCTATCACCAGCCTTTTTGCACCCGTATTTGTTTGTGTTTTCTGTCCTCCTACAATATCCGCCCTTGTATCTCCCGTCGCAGTGCCACTGTGCTTGTACTACAATGGAACACACTTGTACTCAGTCCTTCGTTGCCCGCTTGATTCTCCCTTTTCATAATTCATACCCGCGTCTAACGATATCTGCCACCTCCCTTTGCCTTCTCATCCTTCTCTCATTGCGAATCCACAGCTGGCTCTAGCTACATACGTACCTACCACCCGGCAACAACACATCTCAACGTCGCCAAAGGGTAAGACCGCCTGTTTGCAGTAAAGTGTCTTGGACTCACATTTTACATGTCTAGATCTCTTCGAGCTTCAATCTCTGCCCGGCATCAACTACGTGCGTCAATTTCCTACGGCCTTCGTCGGTCTTGCTCAAGTCCAAGGCACCGCGGTCAAGCGTGCTATCTCCGCGTCTCATACGCGTCTCATGATCTTATCACTCCGGTTATCTTTTGTTTGCCAGGATGATGGATCGTGCAGGTGGCTCGTCTGCCAGATGTTCGCTTCTATCTGGACGATGATTGGGCATCTTTGGACCAGGTGAGTGTCTCGTTGAGCTTGATCAAACTCTGCTCTCACGCACGTCGTTCTGCCTAGCCATCTCACATCACCACAAACAAGGTAACCTCGTGGAACGATTCGAAAGTTGACATTTTGCGTGTGTACCGCGCTACCCGGCATCATGATATGAATATCCCTTATCTCTTAAGACATCCTTCGCCCTATCCCGCGAAAACAGTGAGTCACCGACACCGAAGTCATGTCATCTTAAGGCTGACCATACCCTCCCCAGATGTGTTATTGGACTGACACTTTTGTAGTCTGCCAAGAACTGCGTTCGCAAGATGGCCTCCTTCAACAGGTTATTCAACTCCGTCCTCTTGGCCGTTATCTACGCAGCCGCGACCTCTGCAGCGCCGTTTTCTCGTAACGCCAAGTTCGGAACCCACCGCAACTTTGAACTTGCACGAGGGCTTCAGCTTGTGGCCTTCCACCCTCCCTCTACCTTTGAGGTTTGTTCTTCAATTGTCCTACACGCCAAATTTGGTTAACATTTGCCTCCAAACAGACCTTCGGTGCGGGTATTGATCACCCCTTGAGCAAGCGCGACAATCCCGACCTCGAGGAGTCATCCGTGGCTTTCATTGAGTCCAAGCTCAAGGTGGACAAGGCTGCGATCAAGCTTCGGTTTAGCTTCACAGGAGAGACCGCGAAACAACCGTTCCTCCACCAAGTTCATGTATGTCCGCCCTTTCTGCTCTTAGACACATCCCTGATCATGGTTCCTGTAGGACGGCATCTATTTCGCCAACGCCGTTGCGAACGTTGCCTTCAATCACGACAACAAAGTGGTTTCGTTCCGGTCATCCTTTGTCAAGCCGAGTACGTCACATGTGACATGGACGTCTGGACTTCGGACCGTCTACCCCTTCTCACGCTTCTATTTATAGCCAAGTTCGCCGTATCCAAGCCTACGCTTCCCCTTGACCAGGCTATTGCTAAGGCTGAGCAACTTTTGGACGGAAAGCACAACGACCACCCACCCACCCTCGAGTTCCTCGCGTTGCAAGACGTTTCAGCGGCGCTCACGCATGTCATTCAGATTCAGAATGACGAGACTGATGCATGGGTGGAAGCCTTCATTGATGCCCATACCGGCGAGCTTCGGTCTATAACTGACTTCGTGCACAAGGCTACAGTGAGCGCCCAGCACCTTTCCTCTTGATTATGCCTTACTAAGGTTCTAGTAGTTCGCCCTTCCCATCGAGAAGCAGTTACCTACAGAGGGTTTTGAGTTCATCGTTAACCCAGAAGATCCGCTGGCTTCACCTATCGGTTGGCTCAGCAGTAAGTCACGTCCGTTCCTTCCCTTTTCTCCATTTCACTTCGATGTCACAAAAGCGGATGGGGTCACCACTTCGACGGTGACTGCGTAAGCGTGGTGTTATCAACCAGCGTTTCGTGTTGAATTGACCCAATATAGGGGGAACAATGTCATTGTCACAGGCCGCAATGGTGCGACTACGCCTCAGCCCTTTAGTTACACCTTCAATCCTGCTGCCGCGCCGACCGTTCCTGCTAACGCTAATCTGGCTAATGTCAACGCCTTCTACGTTGTCAACATCGTTCATGACTTCTCGTACAGATACGGATTCACCGAGGTTTGTCGGATTTCGTTGAGCGTCGTGTATGAACTTACATTTACCCTGTTTCAGGCTGCGTTCAACTTTCAGGTTAATAACTTCGGGAAAGGTGGTCTGGGCAATGATCGCATTACCGTCGCTGTTCAGAACACCGCTGGCACGAACAATGCCGATTTCGCTACTCCGCCGGAGTAAGTCTCTACGTTCCTCCTCGGGTATCCGCACTATCTGATACACCTGCCAGTGGCCAATCCGGACGTATGAGGTGAACTTGCTCTGGAATACATACACACCTCGGGCTGTCTTTCTCACTGCTAATTTGCAGGGTCAGTATCTTCCACCCCAGTTGATGGCTTTTTCACAGTGTCTCCCTATGTCCCTTCTCCCCACAGAGTGAGAATTCTCCTTCTTATGCTCGCCGGCTTACCCAATTCCGTAGTGTTCCTCTGGACTTTGACCAGCCCTCAACGTGACGGTGCCCTCGAAAACGACCTTCTCGTTCACGAGAATACCCATGGCATCACCAGCCGCATGACTGGAGGTGGTACTGGCCGCTGCCTCCAAACCACTGAAGCCGCGGGTATGGGTGAAGGTGAGCTTACGCCGCCCGTAACTGAGGAAGCATTCTCATTTTCAGTTGGATAGGTTGGAGTGACGCTATGGCCGAGTTCGTCGTCTGGTTTTCTTTCCCTACTCGCTGTTTTTAACTGTCGCTTTGCGTCTCGCAGATGGACTGAGCACAAGTCCGCCGAAATTCTTGACTACGTCCTTGGACAGTGGGTTTCCAACAACCCAGCTGGTATCCAGTCTCACCCCTACTCCACGTCCGCGTACGTTCGCTCTCTATTTTCCACCTCTCCAAGCTGACCCCAATCCCTAGTGTGACTAATCCTCTTCGCTATTCTTCCATTGCCACCCTCTCAGAAGTCCATGGTACGTCCACCCCTTCAGCAGGGGAGACGATATCGATCATTCCCTCTTGCAGCGATTGGTGAAGTTTGGGCAAACATTCTCCACAATGTTTACGCCGCTCTTGTTGGGGCTCATGGATTCTCCGCCTCCGCTCGCACCGATCCTACCAGCACTGCGGGGAATGTTGTTTTCCTCCATCTCTACATTGATGCCCTCACTCTTCAGNCCATGTAACCCCCAGAGTATGCACCATTGTGCTTCCTGCTCGTATGCCAGTACTTATTCTCCGAATTCATGTAGTGACCGCCGCCCGTGACGCATGGATTCAAGCTGATGTCAATCGGTACGCTGGTGTTAACCGTTGTCTCTTATGGAGCGCATTCGCTAGCCGCGGTCTTGGCGTTGGCGCTGCAAGTCACACCGATTCAACAAGTGTTCCTCCGGACTGCTGAATGTATAGTCAATAGTTGATATGCTTGTTTGCCGCCCTGACTCAACTTCTGTGTCGCTGTGTTCGATTTGACTAGAGGTACATGTCTGGTTCTGTCTTCATCTCTGCCCCGTTCCATTGCTGTACATGCTCATAACTCCTAGACATGCAGCTCTATAGTCTACAATAAGCTTTGTATTTGTGTGTTACCTTCGTAGCGCTGTTTGTTTTTGTTGGCGGATACCACCCGAGCGAGGAACGCCCCAGCCAAAAGCTTGCCGTAATCGCTTGAAATTTTCTCAATCGTACTTCGACCACCAACCAGACCGCTCAAATGCCCAACCTATGTGCGGACGTGTATAACATCATATTCAAACATGTTGATATGGTGACCTTGTGCAGGCTATCCTGCGTCTCTCAAGCTTTTCGCCAAATTGCCGAATCGGTCCTCCTACAGAACCTCAACTTGTCCATTCATTATGCTCAAGGACACCATTCTTATTATGACTATGGCTTTCATGATGAGGATGCAGAAGAACGCACCTCAAGGCTACCTTCATTCCGCGAATGGATCCTCAATCCGACGTTGAATCGCCAATCCAGAGTCACCACATTCGCGGTCAATTTTGATGGCTGTGATCCCCTACCCTGCGAACCTGTCATATTGGACGAGGTGATTCCCACACTGTCCAATCTCAGAACCCTCCACGTCTATTTTCGCGATGCCCTATGGCTGAGCGGCGCGATGGAAGACCCTGGTCATCCTCAACTCGATTTCCTCAAGTACCCCACGCCCTCCTCTCATTTGACGCGGATTCAATTTCGTTTACCTTGGTTTCCAGATACCTTCTGGCCCTTCATCCTATCTCAACCTCGCCTCAAGCATCTGGAGATTCTCAATTCATACGAGACTCCGGTTGTCCCTGAGTGTTGCACCACAATCGCCACCCTTCAAGCCTACAAATACATGAACCAAGCAACATCGTTTGGCTTTTTGGTCGCAAATCCGCAGATAACACATCTTTGCGTGGATACCTGGACCCATCCCATCCCAGCCATGTGCAATTTAACAACCGTTGCGCTTGCCTGTCAGCCGCTGGGTAATGCGACTTGGCAGAAGGATTTCTTCTCATCCGCGACATCTCTCAAGTACATAGAGGTAATTGTACGTGTTCAGACTTCGCTCAGCTTCCAACCCTCTCTCAGTGATATCAACACAGGGATACATTAATTGGGATGATCTCGACCCCCTGCGCTACTCAAGTGCCATTCATATCCGAGTCCTCACCCTATTTCCTTGGTCAAAGCAACAAGGCTTCCAGGTGTTTCGTTCTTTTATCTGCCCACCAACCTTGAAGTGCATCGAAGCGCATCTCTCGCAAAAAGTGAAGCGCTGGGGGAAGATCCCCTCGCACCAGGCGACGTCCTGCCGTTCCACTCGCTGGTACCAAGGATCCACTGAGCCTGTGGAAGTCGAGTGGACATGTCCAGTGGACGACATCTGGTGTAGCGATTGGGAGAGGGATGCAGTTGTCGTTCGTTAAACCGGTGCAGTCGGTACGTTGCTTGCGGCGATTCCATCCGGCCCCAAAGATACTGAAGGTCAATCTATTCTCCGCCGTAAGCCCATGGCGCTCCTCATTCCGTGTCTGTAGTATTATGAACGCCCTTGTATTCAACCCAATCCCTGCGGCCAGGATAAAATATAAAGCCAGGAAAAATGTGATATTATCTGTTGTTTACTCGTTGACACACCAGTTTTGTGAGGAGTCTGGGCACGGTAGGCGACATCGATGACGTCAACTTCGATGACCTTGGATTTACTTCCTACTTCAGATCAACTTCAGATGTGTAATTCTTTTTGATTCGGACTCCTCCGAAGTGAACGTGTTTGCCCTTCCACGAGGATGGGGTAGAGGGACTAATGTCCAATTTCACCGCAGAAGCCGTGTAGTCCTACTATCATCTGTCCCGTCGACAATCAAACAGTCACGCTCCCAATCAGTCAACCAAACACGCCCTTGTGGTGATTTGGTGACCCACTTCCAATCAACGAACATGGCAGTGTCGATCCCTTTGTACCACCTGACAGCCACCGTGCTGGATGTGTGCTGCAACTCTATGCATTTCAGGGAGTCCGGGCATGACTTGGAGTTGAAAATCTTCTTGACTTTGTCACGGTTCCAAAAGGTTTTGAGGCCCGTTGATATCTTGACACGGATGTGCGTGACCTTGATGTTCAATTCGGAGAGAAGGTCTATCACCTCCGCCCATACATCGGACAAAGTCCATTCCTTCGGAACGGGTAAGCTCACGAAGAAAATGTGGTTTCAATGTGTATGGCTTACATCGTACAATTCCAAGCATTTGAGGTTGGGAGCAGAAAGTAGGATAGGCCGGAGCTGGCCGATAGTTGCGTGGTTTATTCGTTGGCATGATAAAGTATGTAACGTTGGTATATGGGGTGGTTGACCTTCGCCCAGCGTCAGGCGGAGATGGGTAAGCGCAGGAGGACTCAGGAAAGGGAGCCGAAAGAATGATAGTATGCGGCCACCGGAATAACTTTTGAGATTGGAATACGCGGCGACGGGGGTTGCATGGGAGAAACGAAAGCCATGGCACTCGATGTGCTCGAGCCGTGGTAACTCATGGGCGAAAGGGTCGAATTTACCCGTTTGAAAGGATGGGTTGTTCAAAGTTAGATAGCGGAGCTTTCGGAGTAGAAGAGTATCGCTGGGATGACAGGGGGGTCGGAATAAATTGATCTGGGAATGGGTTTCGAGCATGAAGTGGGCGAATTTGAGCGAAAGAGATTCCAAGTTACGAAGTAGGCGAAGAAGCACGCTGAGGACCACAATGTCGCCTTCATCATGTGTGATCTTGAAGACCACCGAAAGCGACTTGACGGCGAGTTGACGACGCTTTGCAACGGTACAATTTTCGTGCTCATCTTTGAGATACTTTGGCTCCGTAAGTACCACTGACGGTTCGGCTCGCCGACAGGTAGCATAGTCGTAGAAGGATCCGAGGTTTGTATGTGGTTGAACCCATGCGACAAGCGAGACGTCTCTGAGGAAGAAGGGTTCAACAATGATGTTGATTTCCTTCGAGACAAGAAGTAGTTCACGGAGCGAGCGTCGATCGTCAGCCAGTTCGATGATTTCGAGCCAGACATCTGTAGGGACCATGGTAGTGGGCGAGGGTGGGCGGAAGAGGTATACAAGAACGAAATGCAACGAAGTGGGGACTCGCGCCGCCCGACGTCAACCATCAAGCACAGCCCTCCTGAGACTCGGCGCCCATCAGGTAGCAAGGGAGACGCGCGATAAAGCGACGTTGTTCACGAGCTCGATCGAAATTTGGGCTACGTTTGGGTTTTCTAGCTTTCATGCAAGTTCGGGATAAGTTGTGGTGCTCAGTGAATACTGACAAAGGACAAAACCTGGAACTTTTGACTGTGGGAACGAGTGGATAAGCGTGGGAGCGACGCCTTCAGACTTGGACCAAGTTGGACGGTCCGGCGCTATTTTGTCCACGCTTGTCCCTGAAGCTAGTGAAGAGGTTGTTGGCGGTTCTCTTCGAAGTTCGAAACCACTACCTATGCCAGTGATTAGGCTCGCGTTACCACTCTCATTCACAATTCACTACCTTCAAAACAATCGAATCGTGCTTTCAGTGCCAGACCTTTCTTTTGCATATCTCTTCCGCCTCGTTCCGACTCACGCTCAACATTGTGCTCGCTTCAACCAAGTCTCTCACAGATTGTGCTTCTATCCATCGTCTATTGATTGCGCTGACTTAACCGTGCTTCCCTCTCATTCCCACTGGATAACGAAGGGGCTGACCTTTCCATCTTGCTCTCGCTCACTTTGAGCTCACATTGACGGCGATATGAATACCACAAACTCATGCCCTAAAATTAACCTAAGCTATCGCTTCCATAGCGATACTTGGCCTAGGCGTCACCCAGTCTTACCCCCAAATCAAGCAACTGTGATAAGGCGGTGGACCCGACCTGGAGTGGAAACATATCTTGTCCGTGTTGATCCTAGACGTATAGACGCTTAACTTTGTACTGTTCAAACGTGGGTGGCTCCGCTGCGGCTGAGACGATGAACATAACTCCGTACTCAGCCTGCGTCGTCCCATTCTACAGAGCATGGAAGCCCTTCAGATGGAAATGTTGAATCTCATACGGCCCACCGTCCTATCGATACGGAAGAGACCAACGTTCGAAGCGAATCCAAAGCTTAGCGTTACCTCCGAACCATTGTGACCTGGATTCTCGGAATCTGCTGGCCGCGTGAGTCCACCTCACAGGAGGATCATCTGACCGATATGTGGTTCATCGTGAGTACTATGTCGAGCTTAATCTTTGTACTTATAGACTGACTTCTCAGTGCTTCACAAAAGCCACACACTACGAGTGCGCAATCTCAAATGGCCTCCGCTTCCCGCGTTTCGCCTGCCCATGACACAGATCAAGACACCACCACCCCATACCCAACGCATAGCGTTGGATTCTCGGGTGTCCTCGACGATGTCTTCCAGCAGAAAGAGCCTCGGGGATATATCAATCAATTGACGCCCCCTACAGATACCTCATTTTGGCGACAGTAAGTGCTAGACATCCGCTTTCGCCACCCAGCATCACATTTGGATGACCATGTCTTCAATAGCCAAACTTTTACTCCCTTCGATCAAGTTACCGTATCCATCGCCCGATATGACCTTGTCAAAATTACCTGGCGGATCGACGCGTATATCTACGTGGTCAATGCTGTTCCTAACGGTGACTTTGTACAGAAGGGCGGTCAGATCTATGTCGTTTTGGTCCACACAGGTTCCGCTCAGACAGCAGGGAAGAATATCGAACGGTACGACGTGGCTTGGCCCCTGACCGTCTACTTCAAAGTGTCCTTGCCAAGTGGCAAAGGGTCCCCAGTGATGCAACTGCCAGCTTCCAATAGCGGTTCAAAGGACGGCGATACATGGACATGTGCGTCGCGAAACCCTTCGCCCCTACTTCCCGAGTCGTTTCCTGATCCCCCACTTTTCAGACAATATCTCCTTCACTCAAGACTTCCAGATGTTTAGCAACGGCGGGAACCAAACTTCTACCTTCTCGGCCAAGTATGTTCAAGATATCAGCTACCAAATGGGTGAGCAAACGGGCGATGTTCGGTCCTCCGCCGCCGAATGGAGCTCTACCTTGCAGCAAGGGCATTATGTACGTCCTTGTATTTGAGCACGGAGAGGTCGTCTTCTGACAGCCTGCTTCACCGGATAGGATAAACCTAACGAGCGCGTCCCTTTTCCTTTTGGATCGATGGATCTATGGACGTTCAATTCCCTTGAGAAACACGACCTTTGTAAGTCTATCAACCCTGGGCGTATATATAAGGTACGACTCACATCACGTCAGTCTGCGAGATGTATACAAACCAGAAGGGGCCCGGAGCCTACCCATACCAGAAGGTTCCAGTGACCATCGATTGTCAATTTTCCGCGTAGCCGGAAAAACCGCTTACTCAACGATGACGCTTGTGGGGTCCGGCGTAGTATCTACTCAACTTGATGTTGCCCGATCTTGAGTCTTGAGTGTCAATATACGCCGCCTGATCAACAATCGAGGCAGTCACTTCTACCTGTAAAGTACTTGATACGCCGGAGAAGGCGGATTGGTCGTATTGAAGACGCTTGAAACCCAGAGGACGATCCTCAAGGACAAGACCGCGAGAGTCGCAGCTCGGTTCCATAACGCACCGACGGCGCCGAGGCCCAACTCAGAGAGCTCCGCAGAGATCATTTCAGCAGCACTAAGCTGTATTATTGGAGAATTACAACGGTTCGTTCGACAATAATCATATAATGTAGCGAAAGCTGGTGTTTATGCCTTTGATTCCTTCACGTTGATGATCTCGAAGACTTTGGGGTACGACTTCCCGGAGACATTGGCCAACACGATTGCATTGATCGTGCTTCCGGAAAGATCCTCTGGTATCGGGATCCAGATGTCAAAGCTTGGCTCGCCAGGGAGAGGAAGCTTGCCAATCCTGGTGCGTCCACCTTCATCAAGACGACCACTGTATTCTTGCCCTTTCACCCACTTATTTGGTGTTGCACGGGGGTTGATACCGAGACCTATAAGTCCTATAAAAGTGTGGAAGCTGAGAAAGGTCTTGTTATCGGCAACGTATCCCACAAACTGGACGCAAGAAGTCAGAGATGAATCAGATTCAAGGAAGCGAGATATGCACGATGATGTTAATCGACCATGGACCGCCAACAAAGCTGGTAATTTCATGGGCTGAGGTAAAAGGCGTGCCGCCTTCATGCTTCCCGGTAGCCTCTTGGGCCAGGGGGCCAAGCGCGATAACCTCTTGATCGGTTAAGCAGAGACGAGCCCAGACCTCATTTGATATTGCCCAGTGGTCCGCTGTCTGGCATATGAGTTTCGTAGGACTAATGATATGGGACAATGGCACTTACGAGTGAAGTCACGCTGAACGACAGACTCGGCGACTTTGTCTTTATCCTGAAGACTCAAAGAACCTGAATAGGTAGTCAAGTCAAGTGCGAACGAGTGGAAGTTTGTTACTCACTGATGAGGGACTCGACGGTGGCCACGGACATGATATAAGTATCTGTTTTGGTCTGAAAGGCGTGTTTGTACGATGGCGGGAGCTGGATGACTACTTGCTCATGGCTAGATTTTATACATATTGACAGCACAGTGGTAGAGAGAGCTACGCATTCAGAAAGCGGTCAGCAGCACGCTGTCACTAGAACATCGGAAGTAAAAGAGCACCGGAGAAGGTTCATGACTTTCATCATTAATCAGTTCCTGTTGTGTCTTGGCCTGTGGGACGGCTCCAAGTTTGACAAATCCTGAGAGAATTTGGGAGAGAGTTAGAATGGAGGTAAGCATAGCGCGTTGGAGAGTAAGATGTAAGAACTCGCCGCAATTAAGGTGGATAAGGTACTTCAGAGCCTGCGAAGACAGCGAGAGACTTGACGAACGTCGAATATAAAAGGCCAGGCCTTGAGCTACTGAGCGATCGATACTCGAGGTGGCATGCAGTTGTGAGCTGCTGGTTGCTGTGAAGACTCGAGAAGGAAACAGGGATGACAAACGGGAAACGAGCGGAGGGGATCCACCTACAACGATGGGATAAGCCTCATTTCGGATCTGTCGAATTTCCCGGAGCAGATGCATAGCTTAGGCATCTGTGAGGCCACCAAGGTACGAAGAAGTATTCTGCCTAGGCATCGCGCGAATATCACTTCCGAATGGCGTCTTGGAGAAAACCAGTGCTATGTAGCACGCGGCTTGGAAGAATCTGTGTCAAAAACCGACTGGATAGACACAAACGGTGGAATAATTAGTGCGATGTGGGTGTTGAATATTCTCACTCCGGAGAGACATATCGCCTGAGTCCAAATTGAGTATTCCGGTCTACTCTGAGTTTGGGGGGCTTCACTCACGCATAAGCTCCACAAGTTCAGAAGCCCAGAAGAAGTATAGCCACTGGGTGGGTCAGGGAGATCCGACGGGCGACGACGGGTAGATGTCGATGAACCTCCAACAAGAGAAATCGTGCGATGGCTCAACGTTGGTGCTCCATGTCGTGATAGATGAGATAATTACATGTAGGCATCGCCACGTCGAACGGGGGCATGTGCACCATGCGTTTATGACGATTGAATATTGAACGTCAAACGTCCGACCCCCAATGGGCAAAGCGAGATCAATTCTTCACCGCTGTCCTATGGTAAAATTGTTGAACTCCATGGAAACATATACTTCGTTTTACGGACGGATTATCTGAGGGTCGCATAAACTTTGCTCGAGGGCATCCTTTCACAGAAAATTCAAAGAACATACCTCATCCTCGTTCAGCAACTCAATCCCCTCTGATCAACCACCTAGCCGTCACGGACCGACTACATCAATCAGCGGCAAATCAACGGGGGCAGGACNAAAAAACCCTCGAGTTTATAGTCATTGAAGTTGTATATGACAGTCATATGAAGGGCTCTTCCGCGCAATTCGTAAGGCCCCAGGCATACTTGGACAACCTTGTAAGTAGAACTGAAAATTCGTAGGCTGAACTTGGGCTGAACACAAGTTGAGACGCGCTGAGCTTCTGAGACCCGAGAAATTTCAGAAAATAGACGGAGTTTGTAAAAGTGTTGATCGTGGGAAGCGCGCCCTGAAACTGTGCACCCCTAGCCCACCAAAGAGGAGGCCATGACACCAAAGAACACGGTTATTCTCCAGTGTGACGAGCCTTGTGCGTCGTGAGACGGTCATCGTGTTTCAGGTCAGGTTAGAGACTCGAATCGTACGTATCAAGCATGAGAATCTACGCCTTCGTCGTCGTCGTCGTCCTCGACTCGACTCGACTCGACTCCAAAAAGGTCCGTGGGGGTTTTTGGAATTTTTGATGGTCTAAATTCGCTGCCTACGTCTTGTCGAGGGCGAGTAGCAGCAGCATATTGACCCGCACTACACATAAGCCCTTCCGTTCAAGAAGTGGTGACATTGTATGACCAAAGTCTTTTGGCAGCCGACATTTACGTATGCAGACACTACCTCAGCCCCCCCTTCGCGAATTCTCGCCTTTTCGCTTTGTTACACCCCAAAGAAATTCCTTGGGCCTAGTTGACAAGGCTAATGGGGGGCCTCAGCACCCAGACTCGCATCCTGCCTGTCATTTCCATTTGTGTGAAGTCAGCAGCTTTAGTGTACAACTTGGGAGTCGGTACGGCATATTATCGCCTCACGATGCAGTCCATCACTTCACCGCTGCTCGCCGTGTTTCATCTTACAAGCCCGAATACTCGGAAGAGAGTAAGAAAGCGGTTCTATTTCCTCCTTCTTGCTACTAAGATTCCATATTTTTCCATCGACAGCGCAACCAGACAGTAGTATATGATGTTGATATACCCCAGGCATCCCGAGTATTTAACGACCACTCACTTCACCTCTTCAATCTACAGAGAAGTACCTTCTTCACGTTCAACCTCTGTAAGTCCTAGTGAGATACCCTTGTAGAGCAGCTCTGACTCGCCCATCACAGCTATCTATCAGCATGTCCCGCATCGCCACCTTGCTCGTCGTTGTCGTTGCAATTGTCTGTGTCGTTGCCAATCCTGTCCCGGAACCCAAGGAGGACAACAAAGGTGACGAGTGATATGATCAGGACATCGCCGTCCCCAATCTCTGACAACCTTTCACAGACATCGACCCAAAAGTAATCTGTAGCTTACTCGGCGGCTGTTAGGAGTGAACAGACGGTTGACTACGTCGAGGCTTGAATACGGATTAGGGTGTCAAAGTATCCCTGTTTTCACGTCAATTCCAGCGAGAGTTTGTGACATCTTATCATATAACTGGGAGAAGTATAAGAGTAATACCGTCTCAAAAGGGCTTGGACGTATCGAAGAACAGCGTGTATCCTCCAGAGCAGTCGGAGAATCAGGACACCCCTGTCGACGGCTCTTAGGCTCCGGTATGTCCGAGGCTGAGCGTGCCAAATTTCCCAAAAGTTTCCAACAACCAACACCATCTCTACTACGTGCACTTGAAGTTGTATTGAATTTGGTGTACTCTCAGCATCTCGCTCTAGGGCTTTGCACCACCTCTGAGGCCTACAGGAGCCACCTGTCAAGTTCTTCCCTCACCATATTGCGCAGGGAAACGGCAGACTATGCCCTCACCCCCACACCCTCACGAGAACGTTTGTTCCACGGCGCGTTGAGTCACCTTGGAATACGATCACCGTGTTTTACCTTAGGCTAGGGTATCTTTTGGGGGCATCGACGACTCGACCGTTGTCAATGCTTGGATGACGGCTCTCATGTATCAAGTATGGCACTGGCTCGACCTCGACCTCAGTTCGACTCTCGGGGACATACACCCGATTTCGAGATTTTTAAACCGTCAACTTGGTTTTTGGACCCTTCGGTTTGGAGGGCTCGCGCCAAGACCATATGCTAAGCCTGCATGACGCATCTACCTGAAGTGAGCAACGTCAGTTCGTGGAATGAAGACGCATCGATTCTAGTCCTTCGCTTTATTTCCACTCGCTTCCATGTAAAATGGCTATAGGTCAATGAATTAGTCGACCTCTTGAGTATTCGGAAGAGAGCAAGTGCGTAATTCTATTCATTCTGTCGCATCACCGAGAACCAGACCTTGCCTTTCAATCTGTGGCGAATTGATACGAGCATTCTACGCAGAGATATCTCAGGCTTGCCTGAGTATTTAAGGAGCATTGAATTCGCCTCTTCTCCACAGAGAAGTACCTTCTTCAAGCTCAGCATCTGTAAGTGTTGAGACTACTTGAATAGCAACCTCCACTCACCCATGGTCCCTCTGCATCATACTCTAGCTATCAACATGTCTCGCATTGCCGCCTTCCTCGTCGCCGTCTTCGTGATTGCAGGTGTTGTTGCCAATCCTGTCCCGGAACCCAAGGAAGACAATAAAGGTGACGAGTGCCACGTTTATAATCGCCACCCAGATTTCTGACAACGTTACAAAGACATCGACCCCAAAGTGATCTGCAGCTTGCTCGGTGGCTGTTAGGAGTGCGAGTGGATTTCCAGTCCCGTCAGCCTCGTACCGTAGTAGCCTTGTCTTCATCCCAGTATGACCATGTCAAGGGCTTGTGACATTCTATGTAAATGAGGTAAAACATATGATATGAGCATGAATTTGAACTAAAAGAACAGCTGTCCGCTTCCAAGATCAAGTCTAGGAGCACTCCTATCTGCGCCTCCTATACCTCGAGCCCTCGAACTTGAAGCTTGACTCGCGAACTCCAACCGCCCTCACGCCTCGAGTCCAACACGTTCTGGAGGTGCATGATGTGCATCCTTTCTTAGTGCTTTGAAAATCCCTTGAAGAATCTCCCCAACCAGTTGCTGGCATGCTTTTGACCTTGGGAATCGGGAGTTAATGCGATGATCAACGTCTCTTTCGACGACTGACGCGACGATGACCTGTGCGACGAGGGATAAGTTGGTAGAATCAAAGTCCCTGGTGGAACCTGTAAACCCGTCTGCGGGTTTTCCGTTCTTGGTGGTAAGCGGGGCTCTCGTTTGTGGTCTCGCCTGGACGCATGTTCATGTACTCTAGATGGACTGGAATCCGCGCCTAGATGCCTCGGTGCCTGCGGCATTAAAGTCCATGATGGCGCCTGGCGCGGAATACCTCTTCTGCGGCTGGCCATCGAGGCTCTTGCCCGTGGAGAGGGTGCACACGCCCTGGGGTCGAAAGGCGATGAGGATGAAGGTCCGCCATTAGGAGGGGGAAGTGTCATGGGTATGTATGTTGATGATGAAGAACACCCGGTTGTTGGAGGACTTGGGTACCCCTCGTACTCTTTATGAACCCTCTGTGAAGGTAAGTGTCAGTGATGTGACGAGCGACGTGACCCTTACAACAGATTATTCACCGTGCTTTCAGGGACATATTTGCTACGCTGCTGCTTTGGTCTCTTGATTACAATATCGGCGGGATGCGACGGCTTATCTCTTGGAGGTGGTAACGGCTCGAAAGGATTTGTGAGTGGGTGCTGGCTGACGCTCTCAACCCATCCAGCTATCCTCGTCGTCTCATCAATATACTTCTGTATATCTTGCGCGAAGTCTGAAGGTTCGAGGTCGGGATACCCTCGATAATGGCTACGTGTGGTTTCTTCATCAACTGTCCGTTGAGGTGGAAGAATCATTGGGAATCACTAGAAGGTCGAGTACGCGACTGAAGGTTATAAAACTTCCCTGTGGCGATTCGAGACTTGGACAGGGCGGCACGAAGAAGTCTTCATCTATGAAATTCCAGAGCTTTCCGTTAGGCAGGCACTACAAAATCTCGGACCATGCTATTTGCTGGTGAATGCAATGACTGTGCCTGGGATGACCTTAGTGATGATACGCTTAGATATCCAGCTGACCGTGGAAACTACCATTCCCACAGTCAATGTATTTGAAAGAACCGTGGGCAAACCGTGGGATAGGACGCCCTGACCACTTAGGAGGTATGCAAATACAATCCCTTGAGCAGAACTCCCGACCTTCAACTGAGATGAGTTGGGCAGTTTTCTCAAGGTTATGTTTCAGTATCTCTCACTTGAGAGTGGGGAAGGATGTCGGCCAAATGCAAGCCAAATGCCTGCTGTGCAATATGTACGCGTATTTACACACGTGATGTGCACCATAGGGCTTGAGGTGACTCAGGCGTGGGAATAAACAATTCCCCCCCCTTCCTCCTCCTCGCAACTTATAATTACGCCGAGGTACTCGTTTTGGCAAAATGGCCAAACGATCCTCGTCCCAATCTCACTCAAATGCCAAGTCTTCATCACCATCCAAGAGGCAGCGCATTGTTACCCCCGTAGCTCTCGATTTTCTCGCCCCCACAGCGTTGACGCCGCAAAGGTCAAGTCAGAGACTGAGGAGGAGATCTTCGTTTCCTTCCACGGAAAGACCGCGAGCGCCGACGTCACCTGCGGCTTCGACCTCGATTGCTGCATTGTCGCCGTCGCCGACTGCAACGACCAAGCAGAAGGTCCCCGTGACGCCCTTCAGACCGCCCCCTTCATCTTCGACCACCCCTGCTACCCCTTCACCACTCAGAAGGAGTGTCAGATTGGGCGTATGCCATTCGCCGAAGTTGACCACTCCGTCCAAAACAAGTTTGAGCCCCCCTTCAGCTGTTGGAAGCAGTGGTCGAAAAGGTAGTAAGAAGTCTCTAGTAGTCAAACGACACGGCTCAACTTTGGAGAAATCAAATGAGGGGAAGAGGCGGAAGGTAGATGTTGTTGATGTATCAAGTGGGTCGAGGGGAAAGTGGAAAGGAAAGGCCAAGGCTGTTGGCAAAGTCGAAGGTGCTCCCGACCATGACGAGGACGTAGCTCCGGCTTGCACAAAATCATTATCTCCTTCGCCGCTACCTTCCACATCGTCGCGGCCAATTAACATCGTGACAACCGCATCGAGCTCGACATCCGCTGCGCCTTCGACACCTCCACCTACACCATCATCATCCCGAAATGGAATACTTCAAGCTCTTGAGATGACACTCGCCGCGGAAGACGCTTCCGGAATGGCTCGGTCTACACGAAGCGCCTCCAAGAAGAGGAAGGAACTCATGATGAGGATGCTCGACGTCGGCGACGGCATCGGTGAGACTTATGACGGCTTCGTAACATATCTCCCATTTACCACTTTTTAGCGTCACCTCTTGCCAATCTGATGGGTCGAGGCAAGGGCGTGCATGATCCAATTGATGTCAGTGGTCATCCCAGTGGGACCAAGTCATCCTCTGTACCAAGCACTCCAACTCGACTACGCACACTTACAACACTTCCTTCAGTAAATCTTACCGCCAACATCAACATCACTACGAGTACCACAATAGTCACGACTTCCATGCCTACGCCAGAGCCGACTGGAAATACCTCCGCTGATACAACGTCGAGTTCGATGATGACACGGAGCAGCGAATTGATGAAGGAATCACCTGTCCCATCTACCGTGGCTCGCCCCGCCCTCAAACTCGCGATCGCACCCATGTTGACGCCCCCCAGTCCCATCCATCTGGATTTGGATATGGAGTCTCCGCTGTCGACGCCTCCGAGCTCACCCCTGTGGCTTGACCGTGAACACACACAGGAAAATCGCCCTAGTGTCGCTGATGACATACAGGTTGAGAGAGCAATCGCAGATCCAGAACCACTTACTTCCAGCATCGTTGGACCTAGTGTGTCCGCGGTGTCCACGGCCAGCAGCATCACATCACTCGCCTCAAGTCCCACTCCAGTCGTTGTTCCTTCCTCGGAGCCCGTCCTACTCCATGGTCCTCCTTCCACCTCTCCTACGAGTCCTGAGCTCGCTAGTGACGGTTCGGGACCATCTGCATCTGAGCCTACGCCAGCTCCAATCCTCTTAGCGCCAGTTGTAACGGCCGAACCTTCGAGAGACTGTGTCATGAGCAAGTCCAGTCCCGCTCCCTTGATGCCTGCTCCTCCAAATGTCTCACGATCAGTCTCCCCGCCTCTCAGGTTACGGGAGTTGAAGTTCGATGACGATGATACCAATGGCGTTACTAGTTATCAGGAAACTCAACACATACCACATCCAGTCATTGTGTTAGAGGAGAGGATTGATTCACTCCCTCTATCGTTGGCTCCTAGTCATGATGGAGGCTATTATGATGAAACTACGGGTGAGTACGTACCCGGCGCTGGGCTTCCTCAAGTCGGCGTTGAGAACAGGGATGGTCGTGATGAGGATGGCGGCGCAGGTTATCATATGGATGTTGGTGGGAGAAGTAGCGAGATGGGCTTGGATATGACCATGAATATGGCCATGAACAATGGAGCCGAATTGGGTGGGGTGAACGACATGGGTGGGGCGATGAATATGGATAACGTTGATATGTCGATGGGTGATATGGACATGAGAGGTTCCGCANGGGGGGTTGTATAACCTTCAGCAACCTAGGATCGAGAAAGGAGATGGCGTTTGGAAGGTGGCTTGTTCATGGCGAGTTTGGGAAATGTAAGTCCATCTGGCTGTCGGCACTCTCATGATAACTTACCTTGAGTTCCCGTAGATTGAGGAGATACACTCCCGACACCATTCGAGCCGTTGTTGCGCAGCAGGCCAATGATTATTATGCCACGCATGGTATGGAGTCGAATGGATTTGCATCGACGTCCAATCCTGACGTTTCTGTTTCTTCAAATCCTCCTATAGCCAATCCAGCCACCTCTTCCACGACCGAGCTTACTTTGGGGGCAAAGCAGAAAGACAAGGGCACTACCTCCGAAGGGGAGAGTCTCTTGTTGAGCGGGGTTATCGCGAGGAAGGATAGACCTATCGGTGATGGCGAGAGGGTTAGCGGAGGTAAATGGGGAGGGAATGGCGTTTATGGGGACGATGGCTTGGCCTACATGTTGGGATATGATGATGACGATGACGAAGACGACGACGATGAAGACGAAGAAGAAGAGACAGACGGTGACGCTGGCTCTTCAAAAGACATTGTCCCGCACATGGCCACGTCGTCAGCGCCTAGCTCTTCCTCCTTGGTTTCCTCCAACAATGCTTCTGCATCGACGTCCAACGCCACCTCGCCTCCTTCTCCAACATCGTCCGAGCTTTCCTTCCATGCCACATCCCCGTCGCCCGCCGAACCGCTTCTCTCATCTTCCTTCCAGTCCTTTCCTTCCTCACCCACTGCGCTCCATCTCCCTTTCCCACCACCAAGGTTGAGCACCATTCGGGTCGATCTGTTGAAGAGCATGGATATAGACGGCTTCTGGGGGTACGAAGACGATGGGAGGTTGGGTTGCTGTGAAAAGGATGAAGAAGAAGAAGAGAGCGCTAATGTTGAGGCAGAGGAACAGAAGAGCGGAGATCAACAATCCCGAGATAGCACCCCCAATGCGACGTCAGATGGCGACGCCCGTGGCGAATCACCAACCCCTTCATTAAAGGAGAAGAAACGCTCACCTACTCGGAGTACTCGGACAGGGAATGGGTGGATTGGCAAAGGGACACCCATTGACAGGTTGAGGCGGGCGGAGTGGGGGAGTCTGTGGAATTGGAATGGATCAAGCCCATGGAAAGGGAAGAGCACCTTCTTGGGTAACTCCAGTGATGGCAGAAGTGGGAGGTTGGGTAAAGGAAGGAGACTTGGTGAAGAAATGGACCGAATGGACGGCATGGGCATAGGAATCAGCGGAGGCATTGGGTTGGGAGGGGCATCAACCTCCATGGCAATGCCGTCTACGAGCACGTTCGGAAACAATTCCAACCTAGGGGGCGGAGGGATGGCGGGAGGAGTAGGTGGATGGAATGATTTCTTCCGAAGTTTGGACGGAACCTCGTCCATGTCTATGATGGTCGATTCACCCTCACCCCATTCGTCCCTTCATCCATCGCCGTCGCCATCACCAGTCAATGATACGTTTCCAACGTCAATATCAACTCCATTGCCGACTTCGTTTCCAAATCTTTCGCTCGCACCTGTTGGGAGTCCTCCCGTGTCACCATCGCCCTCTCCCACATCGTTTACCCCGCCTACAGGATCACTCGGAAATAGTGGCCTGTTTATATCTGGCCCATCATCCTCTTCTTCAATGCCCTTTGACATGCAACAGCAACAGCAGTTGCAGCAGATGCAAATGCAGCAGACGCAGTATCTGCAGCATCAACAGCATCAGCAGGTGTATTCGATGAACAGCTTCGGCCATAATGGGTTCTCGATCGGGAATGGTGGTGGGAGTGGTGATGGGATGAGTATGATGGGCATGCCGCTGAACGTGAATATGAACATGCACCTAGGGGGCCTAAGTGGGATGAATAATGGATACACAGGTGGAGGTATGGATTCCAACGGTACGATGATGAACATGCATGTGCCCTTTGGCAGCGGAATGAGTCTCAGCACCTCTGGGTCTATCAGTGCTGGGAACATAGGGACCATCAACTCGTTCGGCTCGCCTCCGTCGCCTTCATCTCTCACTACTTCTCCGCCGTCGAATTCTATCAGTCCCACCGTGGGTGTCCCTTGTAGTCTTCCTGTCCCTTTCAATCTCCCCGTTCCCATGAATGTTGGAGTCGGTATGGGAATGGGAATGTTCGGTGTCGGGTTGGGCATGGGCATGGGTATCGGGATGGGTATGGCAGCCGCTGGCGCCATGGGTGTTAACCAGATCGCTGTCCCTTCCTCACCAACCAACCAACCGAACGGCATGGAAATGAAACCCTCATCTTTGCAATCTCCGAATCAAAATCTCATGCAGTCTGTGCAATCACCGTCAGGAACGCAGCATAGTGTGCACACGATACTGCAGCAAGTACAGGTCAAGCAAGAAGGCTCAAGCGAAATAGTACCGTTGGGTCCTGATGCCGCGCCTGAGGTGGGCGTCACAGATAGTACGTCCACAGGAAGTAGTGCTCTCAGCTTCGCGCTGGGATGAAATCGAGAAGGACATTTTTTCCATCTTCTCCGCGGTTTCGTTGATATAGGTACTAATATATACATCATTCTGGGGCCCCTTGGATCGTTTGTGTTTTACAATCTCGTCTTTTGCTGTATGTTTGCTCACCCTGTGCTCATCGCCATCCCTCAACTCCGTTATCTCATACGTCCGTACTTTGTATCCTGCTGTGTTATTGCTCATATCTACATCCGCTACCATAGACTATCCGGAATATGCAACCGTATTTATTATATTCAATCACTGTATGTAGAACCTCACCTACAATGTTGAAATAAACCAACGTTGACGAGTCGGGGGAAGGGCCCAGTCGCATAAGTGTCCAAGTAAATACGATCGACCAATATATCGTTGAGTAGTTCGGATGATGCCATCCAGATAGACGTCCCTCAATAACCTCTGAATTACTTCAAGTTCATTGCAACTTTGGGGCCCACAGGCTGTGCACACTTTTACACCCGTCTGGCCCCTCTTGCTCGTTAATAAAGGGTTTCGTCGAATCCAGTTTAGGAGGTGTCCTCTTATCATCGTACTACCACATCGACCGACGATTTTACATCTCCACAAGAATGGTGAGCACCTACTTCGGATTATCATCTGCTCATTAGCGTTACTTACCTCGACCTCCATCCTCCACCCTACCTCCCCCCTAAAAAGGTTAAGAGTGGATTTACCCGAATCCTTGCTGTCTTCAAGCGTTCAACGCCCGAGAGTGGCGTTGAAACTCGGGAGAAGGCTCTGGACATCGCCAAGTCGATTGAAAGCGCTTCATATGTTGACGCTGAGAATATCGATAGCAAGACACTTGTTGATCTGGACGTCGACGAGTCGGGTTCCCCGAAGTTCCCCAGAAATTGGTCTGAAATGGATAACACCGAGCGGGAACAGACCAGAAAACTGATAATACTCAGAGGTAACCGGGATTTGGCGGACAAACGGATTAAAGAATACATTAAGGAGTGCAGCGTGAGTCCTGCTCTCGGGATTGAATGTCAACAAATTCTAACCCATCGTGCGTAGAACCCGCGACCTGCAACTACCATTCAGAAGGAACCTGTAGTCTCTGTTCGGATTGATGTCACGCCGCTTGATCCCCACTCCCCGACGTACATCCCAGCAGACCCAGTACGGCAACAAAGACCCTTTCCCCCATACCTGCTTGCGCATCCTTCAAGCGTTCTCAACAGGGTCTCTGATTTTTTGATCGTCCCCTACCTATTTAACTGGGGTATTGCTTGGGATCATGAAATGGATGATATGGCGATGAAGAGGAGGAGACTTTTCAAGGCCGTGCGCAAGCAAGCCAAGAAAACGAAGGCTGGAAACCAATGTTCCGTCTGTCATCGTCAATTGTAACTTACTACATAGCTGTAACGCGTTTTGCGAGTTGGTCGCGGTATCGACTGGAGCGTATCAAAGGTTACCTGTGCTCACCGCCAGTCGTTCGGAATGTGACCTAGCATCCCGGAAGTGAGTATATGCTACCTATTTCGAACGCGCAGCGTAGCGTACCCCATGATTCTACGTGTAAAGAGAAGATTGAGTATGAGCGTTCGATCCCAAGGCAGATATAGATTGCATTTACATACCCATCTTCATCAGAAATGGCTTTGTTGGATTGATGAGTGGCGTGCTGTGAATCGCCTTCGGGAATAAAGCCAGGCGAATTAGCGTATCCGATAGCTAAATCGTCCAAACTGGATGGGTCAGGGAGACCTCATCTTGAAAACCCAACCACCACCTAGAGTTCCGAGTCTGAACTTGAAGAGCCTGTGACCTGGCACTGATGGAGGCGTCCTGCGGCATTGTGAGAGCGAGATAATTGTAATTTCTAGCTAACAGGAATGTGGTGGTAAAAAGAGAGAGATTGGGTCAACTGCCCCTTTTTAGTTTACTTCCCGATTCATTAGCCGCTAGTCAGGGTTTGGGCGTTCAAAACTTTTTAATCTTCGATCCAATTCCTAGAGAGAGAGGCGCAGTGAAAGGCGGGTTTCCGCATCACCGAGTGCGGTTCTTCAGACGTTAGATGAGGCAATTCCGATCTAAATTAGCTGACATATCACCTTCAGCCTAGTTTGAACTCTTAGGCAAGTCCCGGCTCCTTTGGTACTGCGCCAATTGCGGCCTCGTAGAAGGGCCACCAATTTGGTTGGTACCACTGAGGATAATGGCGTAAGAGACATTTACATAAACCCGTGAGAAATAGAGTGAGCATTGAGCGCTCTTGGATAGGTATTTCCAGCTGTTCAATCAAAGGATGTTGCTTGAGGAATTCAGCCAAGTGACATCCATCTGAAGCATTCCTTCCGCTTCCACAGAAGAAATCAGATAAGTGTGGGGAGAAGAAAGCGAAGACCAGCTCTTCAAACGAAAGTCCACTGTAGTTGAAGGCGAGCTGGTCAGCAATCAGGAAGGGTGGGATATCGATTTGCGAAAGCTGTCCATGATGAGGGCGAAAGGCGTCGCATTAGGATCAGGACACGTCTTCCGTTATTCTGAGCTATGCCTTCGAAAAGATATAACCAAAGTCGCTGGTATTATTAAAGCTAGTAGGGGTGCACCTACGAACACCTTGACTGGACAGCTAGCTGTATAATCCCCTTTCTTCAACATGCATTTAGGTGGCAGAAACGGGGAGAGTCCTCAACCATTGAGGGGGGTTCGCTTCCGAAGGATTCCCGGTCAATGGAAGGTACCGTACACACTGACAGGCGTTTTCGGCGTGACTCAGTGCCATTTCCACTCAAGGGACGAAGCGGTCCAACCGTCAGAAGGAGCCGGCAGGTTGTCCCAAGCCCACGCTGATCTACATGGCCAGGGGACGTTGGTGGCGTGGACATTACAGTGCGCTGTGGGCCTGTGGGTTAATGCTTGAGCTCTGAAGCAGGAGGGAAACCAGAAATTGTGCTCGATCGGTTCCAGTTCGACATCGGAATGATCGCCTTGAGCTTTTGAAGTAGGGCTTGCGCCATATGTTCGTCTACGACACCACCTCCTTCAATTGTTCCTCCGTTGGCCATTTCGACGGGAACAGCGAGAAAGGGAGCGCAGTGGGAGATTTATCGACGCGATACCGTATGAATGCGTCGGGGGTGATATCGTGGAAGATATCAATGGCCCGAAGGGTAGGGATGGCCTTGAAGATGCCTTGGATGACGGGGCTGGAGTCTTCTTCGTCACCTTCTTCGCAAATGATTACCAGGTACACCAGTTCTTTGCTTTGAAATTTCTGGCGTTGCGCTGCATGACAGATGTGCCTCGGGCGTATAACGAACTAAGGCAGGCTATGTGAATGGAGTGGTACTCAACGGAGAGTGATCTTACCGCCTCTGGAGCAAAATATAAGCATCGCACATTGGGCAAGCTGCTGGCAAAAGCCATGAAGGGCCCAAGTTCGAAGCCGCCGACGCCAGCAAAATAATGAACGTTGGAAAGTCCCTCCGCCACCGCACTAATATTTGCGATTTCCCCATCATAGGAAAGAGCCAAGTGGGAGAGGGTCTCTTGAAGGGGGTGATTACTAGATAGAACATTGCAGTCGAATAGAGCCAGCTTCTCAATATGAGGTAGGATAGCACGTGGCAAGGCGGCACTGAACTCGTAGGTTGCTAGCTCTAGTCGTTTGATCGAAGGATGAGCTTCCAGGAATGCAAGCAAGTGGCGCTCATCGTGGTCATCCCCGTCGAATTGCCAGATGAATGTAGATAAATGGGACGAGCGTATCGCGGAGGGTAATCCTTCGAATGAATGATGGATATAAGCCCGACCCAGTTCGAAATGAGTCAAGTGGGTGAGGAGCGGGAGGATTTTGGCGATCTTCTCAAAGCTTTCGGAGACGGATTGAAAGAATGACGGCAGTAGTATCAGTGTACGAACAAGAGGCCCGAGTCTCCCATCATTCTTGGGTATATTTTGGCAAAAGCTTTCAATAGTTGCTTGTCGTTCGAGCTCCTTCGCTGAGAACGTAACGCTTTCATAAAGGCGCGGTTCTGCGATGCTGTGGAATGTACGCGACACTCTCAGCGCGTTCAAGATTGCTTCCTTGTCAAGAGAATCGATTATTTGAAGGTATACTTCTGGGGGAAGCGGCGGAAACATGCTGGTCTTGGTCTTGTCAAGGGATGAGCGGAGTTCAGTTCAGAATAAGAAACTGAAGCTCAGTGTTTACTTACTGTGAGAAAGTCGATTCCCACGAATCATCAGGTTGCACTTCTACCCAGTGCGCACCCCGGTTACGATACAGGGCGTCCTGTTCAGGGAAACGGTTCCCTCTGGCAGGCTTGGAGCAGTTGGATGAATACCGTTCGGGGCTGACAAGCCCGTAGACTGCCGGAGTCGGGCAACTTTTTCATATCGGACATCAACAAAGCCCATACAAATGAGACTACAGAACAGGCAGCCTCCTTCGAAGTTCGTTGAAGGGGATCTACCCATACTAAAGAACCATTCTAAGCTCCGTAAATTATCTGGCCAGTACGCCTTGGGACAGCGTACTTCCTCATCGCTACCATGCTCCGTCCAATAGTGTACAATTCTGCTCAATTTCGGCTGCACCACTCGGCATGTTTGGTCGGCGCACTCAGCACCGCGAAGCCGTCTACGTAGCTCAATGCGAATGGAATCGAAACAATTCATATATGGCATCCTTTGAGAGTATAAGAGATGAGAGCAAGTCCTCCAAATTTCGCTACCCAGCAGTCGCCAACAGCAAAGCAACTAGATAACTCCCGAAGTCCACGCGAGATGAAGCTCAGCATGTCGTATACAGTCTTCGTCGCCATTGCGATGTCTCCTTTCGCGCAGGTCCACGCTTCGTGGTGTTATTGCATTGTAGGAGATCCAAGGATGAAGCTGGACTATACACAGTGAGTTCCAGCTTATTCACGAGGCCGTCGAATTCACCCTCATAATCTGCGCGTTCAAAAGATCGATCTGCCCATATATGCCAGGAGCGTTCATGACGCATGGTGCCTTGGGAACCAAATACTGTGACATTGGTAGTACCACGCCAGACAGCATGTTCATCGATCGGTGTAGAGGTACCTATGGCTCAGATGCGATGCCATATTGCTCCTAGCCACTACGTTAGGAACGAGATCAGTAGGAGTAGGATCGCTGTCACCACTTTGACTTGGTCACAGAGCATATATCTGGAGACGAGCGAGTAGAATGCACGAGAGATTGGCGGCATCAACTATAAGTGTCTGATGGGCGTTAGGGCACATGCGGTCCTACGACCAACCAATGGTCTGTTCATGGATCCACCATGCAATTGTGCCAAAGGTTACGGTAGCACAATCGGAGTGCCTTAAAACGTGATGCCGCGTAAAAACACCAGAGCCTATTTCGTGTACGATATCGATAGACCGAAGGGAAGGGATAACTTCGAAGATACCCTTGATAACAAGGCCTACGTCTTCAAAATCATCCCGTATACAGACGATAAACAAGTGCTCCAGAGGTTTGCTTCGCAATATCTGACCTTGCACTGCATCTAGGATGGCCTCCAAGCGTATAAACGCATACTAGACGGGTCAAAAACAATGTTGGTGGAGTTGGTACGACTGCGATTCAGACTGTGGAAAGAATTCCGGCATGTCGTAGGACCTATGTGGGACCTGGATCGCGTGAAGGCGAGCCTGATGCGGTCGAATGAATGCACAGCAAGGGAGGCACTAAATGGGTGTTAATACATTCATTGTACAATATCGACCAAGAGCATGTGCAAAGCAGCGAAGACAAAAACCAGAGTGGCCAATTGATGTTATTGCAACTAGTAGACACACACCTACCAACACCTATACGCTACAAGTTCAATCATCCTTCTTCGGCGTAGATTTGGGTGGCGGAGGTGGGGATGGACCACCGTTGTGATGAGGGAAACCATTTCCATTCCCGTTCACTGGGTTTGGAGTGGGCGGGAAGACACCGTACGCGCTGACAGGCGTTCCAGGCGTCAAATGGGCTGATCCATTCCCACTCGGCGAGCGAGAAGGCCAAACGGCGAAGCAGGTGGCTGAGAGACGGTCTGTC